>SNQJ01S0069843.1:39393-78249 GCA_010110895.2 Picea sitchensis | reverse complement strand
GAACATATCGTGACCGTCGGATTTCCTAACTACAAATGCATACTAATGCATACTAAAGAAACACACTTTTACTTAACGACATATTAGACCAAGTAGATCTTAACTAACTCCTAAGTGTCCAAATATCCTAACAACAATATCTTACTGATTTGGTTCTTATCTAAGGGGATTGGTGTCTCCAACAGTTATGTGCCTACAAATATTGTAACAATAGGTTTGTTCTTACAGGTGTTGCTAAGTTGGTGCTCAGGTGAGGGGATTGGTCTCTCTAGCGGGTTGGTACCTACAAATATTGTAACAATAGGTTGGCAGCTACATGAATTTATAAATATAAGTTTTATGGTTTTCTCCCTATTACATTTCAAAGTTAAAATATGTGTATTATGATTTTAGTTTATATGTGATTATTGTTTCTCGGTTACTGAATGATTTATGAATGGTTAAATAAATTAAAAATTATCTTATACTAATTCACACCCCCCCCCCCCTGCCGCCCTTCTTAGTATAAGCATAAGTTCAACAATTTTCATAAGATAAGGTTCCTTCATAAACATTTTAACCAATGGAAGGAAGATCTCAAGGACATATAGATTGTAAGGAGGGTCTCCCTATAAATATAGCTCCTTTGTTTAATGGAACAAACTATTTGTTTAATCCTTTGAATGCCCTTGGGAGGAATCAGTCACAATAGGTTACAAATGAAGTTGGGAAGGATTCAAGTGAAAACAATGAAAAATCAATAGATGTAATCTTGAGTGGCCTATCACATTTTGAGACTATCAAGGTAATGATGTATACATAAGGTAAACAAATTTGGGACTAGATACAAAAAAATATGAAGATAGATCCAACGATTTTTCGAGCTATGATTCAGAGATAGAAGAAGCACAATTTGTGAGGAATATAAAAGGAGGACCCGGAAAATACAAATGTAAGATACTCTCTAAAGGATTTAATTGTGCTAGAATATGACATTTTGTTGCTAAGTTTCCATGTGCAAAAAGGGATGGTAGTGACGATGAAGAAGAATGTCTCTTCATAACCATGGAAACAAAACCTCATGATGAAGAAAATGAAGATAATAAAAAAGAAAAGACGCATTCAGAAGAAGAATATCTTCAAGAAAAACTCGTTAGTTCCTTAGAAGAAAAGGGGTGAAATCATGAAGATGGGTAACACTTTTACTTGTTTTATGAGAAAAAAAAACTGCATTTTCACAAGTTCTTCAAATTTTGGCATACAAAGTATTTTTTTTTATTTATAATTTCACTTTACAGTAAAACCTAAACTTGTGAAGAATTT
Source organism: Picea sitchensis (assembly GCA_010110895.2). Classification (NCBI taxonomy): domain Eukaryota; kingdom Viridiplantae; phylum Streptophyta; class Pinopsida; order Pinales; family Pinaceae; genus Picea; species Picea sitchensis. Next base: position 76,947 of record SNQJ01S0069843.1, on the reverse strand, counting down.
TGTTAGTTTTCCAATGACTATTTTTCAATTTTTTTTTGTCAAGATTTTATATGTCAATTTGACAATTGTTTAACAGTATGTTCCTTAAACACGAAAGGAATGATAATGAGTTATTTTTTCCCACAACAGTTTATCTATTATTAAACTTATGTTTTGAAGAAACACAATATAATGCAACAATCTACAGAGACCTGTTTTATTATGACTATAATTTTGAATCTAACAGATGAATATTATAATTTCTAGTATTTTTTGAAGTTGACCAAGCTGAAAATGTTGCAGATTTTAAACACCTGTTTTTCTACGCCTTGTATCTATCATAATTTTTACTTAAAAGAAAAATCCAAATATACCCTTTGGAAAAGAACAGTTTAAGGATTATGAATATAATTGTTTCTAAATTTTTCACAATATATATTTTATAGATACATATATTTCATTTCACTGAATCATAATGTTTGCTGAAAATATTCTGCAGTTATTTGAAAAAAAATAAAAATAAAATTAGATAAAAATAATAAAAATGAAAACAAATTATAGGAATTGAAGGTAGATTCAATTTTGCAAATGTTGGTGTCATTTGAGAAACCAAATTCTGAGTATTTGCAGGAGTATGCAACCTCTGAAGTTCAGGTAAGCTTGGGGAAATTCTCTAGTTTTTGTTTTCAGTCCCAATTTCATGTTTTCGGCCATAGAAAAGGGTTAGGAAAAATAATATAAAGAAGAAGGAGAAATTTTATAAAAATGAAAGGAGGGATCATGATCTTGAAGAAACAAAGAAAACAATTATCATCCTAAGGACTCAACTAGAAGAGGAAAAAATGATAGAAGAAGTGGTGAGAATCCAGGTGAAAGAAAAGGGAGAAAACTACAGGAAGCTAGAAGATGAAGTAGTTTACTAAAGAAAGGAACTAGAGAAAACAACTAATCAATTGGATAGAATCTTGAAGTTTGGAATGTGTATTGAAATCTTAGACAATATTCTTAGTTTCCAAAGGCCACCATTCATCAAAACATACCTTGGCTACGACGAAAAACAAAATAACCCCAAGGGAGATTCCATCACTAAGTGTTACACATGTATTTTCCATCATAGGTTTTGCAAGCATGTTACTATATGTTATTAGGCTAGAACTACATAATTGACTAAAATTCTCATAAATATTACACAAGGAAATAATTATTTTGTCACAATTTCATAATTATGAAATAAGAATTATTTCATAATTGAGAATAAACTCATAATTGAAAATAATGTTCATAGTGAGTTGGAAAAAGATCATAATTGAGCATGGAAATTGAGAAAAAATATCATGATAGATAAAAAGTTCATAATAGGTTGGAAAAGTTCATGATTAGGAATGAAACTTGCGCATGACTTGTACATTATTAGTTCACATGCCAACAATCCTATCTATGAATTGTAATTTCTTAGTTTACATGCTATCAGGCTATCCATGAATTGTAACCACATAATTCACATGTCATGAATGTTATCTCCAACATTTTCTAAAATACTATAAGAAGAGTCCAAATAAAGGAGATGGGAGGAAGCGTTTTGAGAATGGTTATGCTAGAAAAATATAGAGAGAAGCTCAAGAGGCCAAGGAGGAGCATCAAGAACCTAGAACTAGGAGGAATGCATCGATACTCAAGGTAAAATATTATATTATTCTCCATTTCATATTAGTATAGATCATTGGTTTTCCCATTTCATATTGTGCATGTTAATTGATACATGTTAGATATTATTTATTCTCTTATAGATTAGGTTAGATATAAGCTAGATCTAGGATTCTAATGCTAAGACGAATAATAGGAGGGCATTGTTTTTTCACTTGTGTGTAGGTCACATGTTGGAGGAGGTTGGAGCTGGATATATGGGAATAAACCATCCAATGATACATAAGGAAAACCATCAGGAGAAGGTATGCCATTCCATCAAATATTGGTATAAATATAAATTTGATTTTTTTAGATCTAGGGAGAACCATAGAAGTCTATCCCATTGTATGTCTTGGATCAAGGGTAGATCCAAGGGAGATATATCTTTTCCATAGGTCATATTTATCCACATCATAATTATTGACTCCACTGGGTAGCCTTTTCTTTCATACTTGGATCTCTTCCTAAATTTTTCCTCTAAAAGAGGGTTGCGACCTTCATCTACAATTCTATAAATTTCTACGAAAAATATGAAGGAAGTAATTGCATATCTACATTTCTCTCAAAACGTTGTCCAATTTAAAACAAATCGTCCAAATCAGTGTTCGGAAAACAAAGTTATCATTGATTTAAAATCAGTTGTTCTGCATTTTTTCCATGATGGTTGCATGGAAAATTTGGATAATATCTTTTGACAGAGAATTTTGACTGTAGCCAGACCAAATCCATTAGATATAGGATTTTTTGGTTTTTCTTTTGATATATTATATCATGTAATTATGGTAAATACATATATCATTATTTCCCCTGCAAATTTTTGCTCACAATATCTAGATCTCCATTAGATTTTTTTTATTTTTTTTTCAGATTTTTGGGTTGAGATCTTGTGTAGACATTGGAGTGTGCTAGGGGGCATCACTACCAATATCACACTACCCTCTTCTTGTTGATTTGTTGGTTTTCTAGTTTCATATTGTGTTCTTTATTAGATTAAGAAACCGTTGCATTACATTTGGTAAAATAAAACAATTTGCATGTATACAAGCTTTTGAAGCATTAGAACAAAAGTGCATTTGTGAAGTGTTTGATTTTAATTCTTTTAAGAATTTTGTATATGAATTGTTTTTATGGTTGGTCGAGGTTTGAGAATTTTGTTGTGAAGTTTACAAAGAAAATGAAAAATCGTCTTCAAACCCCCCCCCCAGCTAGAATTCATTGAAGTGAACAAATTTCATTGACATGTTTGCATTGCTTCATTGGGTCAAGAGTCATAAACTTCATAAAGGTTTCATTCATTTTCTTGTGACATAAGAAACAACTGTAAAAGGAATTATGTAATATAAGATCTATTAGAAAAAATTATTTCTTAGTGAACCAACATTAGATAGGCTTAGGGCCTTAGAATAGGATTGGAGAGTGAACTCTCCAAGGCCACCAAAACAAAACCTAGGAGTCATTAAAGAGTAAAAAATATGTTTTTACAACCAGTGTGTTGGGAAGCTCCTCTTACATAGGAGTGAATCATGAAGTGGCATCGAGGAAAGTATGGAGATTACCTCTCTCTTCCTATTTTAGTGTTTGTGATATTTCTTTGATTAATACGTATATGGGGGTATCATTGGTGCCATTATTATATGTGAGCTAACACCTTCAGAGCTTTGGGAATAGTTACCCTTCCATTACATGTGAATGTACTTATGACTGTTCACCTAATCATTGATTGTGAGGTGGTATCCTCAGTTACCGTTCATAAGTAGCCAACATAGGTCACTGTAGGTGGGATGATCTTGTAGTACATGGGGAATAAATTCATTCAAGATATCAATTCCCCCAAGGGTGTCTACCTTAAAAAAGGTTTCTTGCACTGATCAAGGATGTTTTGTCATACCTTTTCTATATAATATTGTGGGGACTTTATCTCCCCTAGAGTGTTGGTTTTCGGAAGGCCTCCTGAGACATTCATTTGCTTCTTGTTGTCTTAGATTTAATAGTGGTGTGCTCTTTGATTCCTAGTCCAGAACAATCTTATATTGAATCATGTTTGATTTTCACATATCATTTTCACCATGGATGAATTATTGCATTGGTCTCATCGATTATAAAGACTAGATTCAATCACAGAGGTCCAACCACCTCTCAAGTGGCACAAGATAGGTGACCAAGAATATGAAGAGTATTATGTTTGGTTTAAGGAGACTAGCTTGGTTGAAGTGGAACTGGACGAGAAAATTCATCCACCAAAATTTAACCCTTCTTTGACTGATCGTTAGTCCCCCCTACTTGTCCAAGTAAAAGGACCTTTTTAGTACACCTTTTTCAAAATTTATTGATCCTCACACCATGTTAGGACCAATTGTTTCTTCCAATGTATCTTAGCCATCAATCCCATCTGAAAGTGGGACTGGGGAAACCCTAGTTATTTCCACATTACCATCCATGAAAACCATTAGACCTACACCATCTATGCATTTTTATACCAGTCCCTCGATCTGGGGGACACCAATTATGTCATATTTTCGATCCATAATTGGTGTTTCCATGCCCATCCCATCCATTTTGATTCCCACACTTGGATCCTCTTCTGGTGGGGGGGCGAGTCTTGGTTTTAGCATGGGGGGCGGAGATCCTTCCACATCCACGATGCTTATGAGAAGTCGGACATTGTTAAGTGCTGGTATATATTTTATGTGGAACATTACTAGTGGTATTGGGGTTGTACCTAGTCAAGTTGGGGGTAATAGTATTTCCATAGGCTTGAACTTCATATGGGTTAACGAACCTCTCCCTATGGAACATCGCTCGGGGGTAATATTTCATGGTGGGGAGGATTTCCCTTTGTTAATACCTCAAGTCCTCGGGGGGGTTTCCCTTGGACTAATTTCAGGAAAAATTTTCTTGTGGGGTCTACACCTATACCTAGGGAAAATAACCTCAGGGGCACGTCTACTCCAATTAGTAATCACAATCCTAGAAGTGCCACAATCCCTAGGGGCACTCAATTTTGAGGAACACCTCAACCTTATGGTAGTACAAACGTATGAGGTCCACAAAGTTCATTTAGGATAGTACATACTTCATATCCCTCCCAGTGTTTATTTTCACATACTCCATCGACATTCCTCACAACATTATACTTATCCGATTTGTCATGTTTTAAAAATGACCCTATTTACTACAACCCTTCATCATTTGTCATTCCTTCCAAGCTACTATTAGAAACACCAAAATTTGACCGAAATTTGGGAGAAGACCCCTACATTCACATCATCAAGTATCACTTTTGGTTCTCATCCAATTCCTTGATGGATGATAGTGTGAGGTTACGTCTTTTCCAAATATACCTAACCAAAAGTGTCTCAAAATAGTATATTGAGTTACAAGTAACTTCCTTTAAAAGCTTCAATGACTTGGAAATGGAATTTATAAAACATTACCAACTACCCATTCGATACCACCACCCATATTTCTAATCATATACATGAGTGGTGACAAAGGCGTAGGATGATCAATACCCAAATCCCAGATAATCTCTTGAAGGAGTGGTTCACCAAATCCCTCCTTCCAACCATTGCAAAGGGTGTAGCTATGGTCAGGGAAACTATAGATCAAAAATACATTAATCTTTCCCAACACTTAGATTTGATATACTCTTAGTCGGGTACTCTTTATTCCATTATCCAACATGCTCCTAGGTCATCCAAAGATCCTAAGAATCCAAACCCAAGACCGCATGTTGATGTCGTGGTTGGTTATGTTTCCCATGCTTTTGTGAACTAGTTAGCTAACCAGATGGGTCACATGTCTATTTTGTCACACCCGTCAACTTTTGGTTCTAATTCTCAAACAACCATGGTCCCTACTCATACCTCCAAGGTGAATTTGGTGCAATACATGCACGTAATGTCCCCAACTAGGCTAGGTGGAAATATTATTCTTAATATCCAAAAATTGATATTTATCCTTGTTTAAATGTGTCAAATACTTTGCGTTAAGGTTGTTTTTAAATCTTACAAATAATTTGTTCATATAGGAATATCGTGAAATATATTGCATGCATCCATTAAATAGAAAATAGAGAAGATAACCATGGCATATTATTATGGTGTGGAAACCCCCAAAATCCCAACAATACAAAGATATATAATGGTTGTAATAACTATTACGCAATAATCCTAAACAATCAAGTCTAACGGCTCTTAAGAGGCTGCAAAATTTACTAACAAAAACAGTATAAATAAACATGGAATGATGTCAATCAATGGTGTCCACTACTCCAAGGCTCTCCAATCCTTACAATTTTCTTCTCCAATAATTTCTTCTCTACAAGTGGCACTCCAATCCCTCCTATAACCATCATGAACTAGATCCGAGACAACATGTTGCAACCCTGATTCCATAGGTTGTTGTGGGACAACTATTGGATGTTTAGTGGGGCCTCGTGGGACACCCTGTACTCAACCTAGGGGGATGCCCACAACCAAAATTTCACTAGAACCCTTCTGACACCTACAAAATTATGAATTGACCACTTCTGGAAAGTCTTTGCTAACTACATACTCAAACCTCCAACTAAATATGAAACTTAACTCAAACTCTAATGTAAATCCTAGGTGGAATCCCCTCTTGTCTAGCTACGGCGGATACTGAACCACCGAAACTAAACTGTAGTACTGGAAGGGCTTTTCTAAACCCCAATGAAGCAATGTCTCCAAGAGCACTCCAAAATGACAGATCAAATCATAATGCAAAAAAGAATGATTACCACTCTATTTATCCTTTCTCTGGGACTTATAGATGTTTCCCCTTTTTGACCAAATAAAACCCTCACTTTGTTTTCCCTCCAACTTCATTTAGATATAATTATTTATTTTTATTTAATGTCATTTTAGGATTTGTCATTATTTTAACCTAGTGACACCAAAGATACTCCTTGAATCCCGTATCCTTGTTGACTATATCCTACAGGATTCATATAGGATATTAATTCATCCTCCATCATGGTCAATTGTAAGGGAACATTGCAGTCCTCCATTCCCAAGATTTCTCTTCCTCACACAATTCTAGATCATGATGTCGTAATATTTGTTCTCCTTCCCAAGTCACATCCTTTATGGTTAATCCTCTCCATAATAACAAGTACTCTCAAATGACTCTCAACCTACACTCCCTAACATAAACAATCCTCTCGGGAACTAGAACCAACTACCCTTCCTCATATAATGGAGGAATTTTTTTTGAAGTGGTCATGTGATGTCCCAATGCCTTCTTGAGGTAGGATACATGGAAAGTGTTGTGGATCCTATTACCCTCTTGTATCTCCAGCTTGTATGATACCTCCCCAACTCTCCTGATAACTCTATAGGGACAACAAAAGTGAGTCTTCCTCTTCTCTGCACCACTCTTCTTCAACAATGATTTTTTGTAAGGCTACAACCTAAGAAAGACTAGGTCCCCAACCTCAAATTTTTTTTCCACCCTGTGCCTATCTGTATACACCTTTTGTTGATTTTCAGCGTCTTGCAAATTCTCCTTCAGGATTTTCAATATGTCCTGGTTTTCGTGTAACCAATATTTTTTGTTGGGATCTCTTCTCTCTCAAAACACCAAATCCACAATGGATGGGGCATCATAGCCATATAATAAATTGCATGATATCATCCCAATGGAAATTTGATGAGTGGTATTGTAACAATGCTCCTCAAGATGAAACGACTTTATCCATGCTCGATGTTTCCCTGACACATAGTTTTTTAGGTACCCCTCAATCCAGGTTTTTACAATTTCGGTCTGCTCGTCTATCTGGGGATGGTAGAAAGTACTAGGTTTCAACTTTGTCCCAGATAAATTGAATAGATACTACCAAAAAACGATGAGAAACCTACTATCTTGGTCACTAACTATGCTCCTTGGAATACCATGTAGTCTAAATACCTCCTTGATGAATATATCTACTACCTGAGATGTGATGTACTCTAAAATAATTATGAATAAGTGCACACATTTAGTAATCTGTCCACTACCATGTAGATACAGTCCCTATCGTTCACCTTTGGAACCCTTGTAATGAATTCAATGGAAATTATGTCCCACTTCTGCTCTAGAATTGGCAATGGTTGAGGCAGACCCACGAGATGTGTAATTATGACTTGTTTTGTTCGCAAGTCAAGCACTCCTTCACATGATAATGTACATCCTCCTTGAGAGCCTTCTAGGATAATATCTCCCTCACCTGCCTACAGGTCTTCATATACCCCTCATGCCTTGCTAGTGGTGCATCATGTGATGCCCTCAAAATATTATCCTTGAGTTTGGACTTAGGGACAAGATATATCTTGTACTTTAATAGATGATGTCATCCATTACCCTATACTATTCATCCTGAATACTTCCCTCCATCATCTCACAATAGAAGGTATTCTTGGAGTACTCCCCCAACATAATGGAATTCCAGTCTCCTGATATCTCTTACATGAAAACCATTGAATGTCTCTTGAATAAGGAATCAACAACTATGTTATTCTTTTCCTTTACATAATCAATGTCAAAATCATATTCTTGCACCTTACTCACCCATTTCTGTTGCCTATCATTTAGGTACCGCTGCTCTAAGAAATATCTCAAGATATTGTTGTTGATCCTAACCACAAAGCATCCTCCTACCAATTAATGTTTGAAATTGGTCATTTCATGCATGATGTCCAACATATCCTCATCATATATTTGATAGAAATTTGCTATCTCTATTGGATTTATTCTCTTGAAATATATCGTGTGTCGGTTATGTATCAATATTTCCCTTATCCCCTCACCATATGAGTCACACTCTAAAACAAAAGACTGCAAGAAATCAAGGAGTGCTAATACTAGGAAATTTCTCATCACCCTCTTCATTCAATCGAATGCTACCTATGCATCCTATGGCCATTGAAATACCTCCTTCTTGTTGAGTTATATCAATGCTGCATCCAATTGTGAAAATCCTTTCACAAAAATCCTGTAATAGCTACATATATTTAAGAATCCTCAGATATCAATGAGTGATCTGAGGGTGGGCCAATCTAAGATTTTCTAGATCTTCTCCTAATGCACCTTTACTCCATTAACACCAATCATGTGCCCCAGATAGAGGCTCTCTGTCAACACAAACTTTCACTTTTCCTCCCTAGAAAAAATTGATTGCTCCTCCATAATGGTGACAATATTGTCCACATGCTTCAAGTGTTCCTCCCACACCCTGATGTAGATTAGAAGATTGTCAAAGAAAACTAGTAAAAAATTCTTCAATTGTTTGTTGAATATATGGTCCATGCATGACCAAAATGTGGTTGGTCCATTAGTATATATGAAGGGCATGGCTAGAAACTCATAGTGCCCATAGTGACACTTGAATGTTGTTTTATGGATATCCTCCTCTCTGACCTGAATTTGGTGGTATCCTGATCACAGATCAACCTTTGAGAAGTACACTGCCCCATGTAACTTGTTTATAAACTCATCAATATTGGGTATTGGGTATAAGTTTTTGATGGTATTCTTGTTCATTTACCTATATTCTACACACATCCCCATAGTTCCTTACTTCTTCATCAGTAGTAAAATTGACGAAGTGAAGGGAGTAGAACTAGTCCTGATTTCCATCTCCAACAATTCCTTTATGGCCTTCTATATTTCCTCCTTGAATCTCTTCATATTCCTGTAGGGTGTGGTGATCATGGGATTCAATCCCTATTATATCTCAATGAAATTCTAAAATCCTCTGTCAAGTAGTCTTTCTATTGGAAATGGTTTAAACACTCTTTAATGCTTTCCAAGCAATGCCTGAATATTTGTAGGATAATGTTGGCAATAATGTGATGGTTGCTCCATGATGATCAAGAACTCTCCTACAAGACACATATCTGTGTCTAAAAATGGCCTTCGTGCATTGGTTAGAAATTATCTTGGGGAAACCAATTGACATACCTCTTAGGAGGACTCACTATCCACCCTTGTATTATAGCTCCATCCTCATGTTGTAATAATTCATGCAGAAATCTCCAAAAGAATACAGCTACTAAACTCTTAGCACCACATGAGTATCCACTAAATATATGACATGTAAATCATCTGTCAACATATAGTTTCCCAATGTTACATCCAATCCCCTAATCCTATGAGTACATTCCATATTGTACCCATCTTCTACAACCACATTGAATCCCTAAAAGTCCTCTACATGGATTTGTCTCCTAGTGACCAGTGAAACATCAATGAAATTATGGGTGGACCCACCATCATTCAGTCTTGTAACCCTTTGTCCATACAAAATACCTCTAAACCTAAAGGTGTAATATTTGGGAACTCATGAAAGAGTGCAATATTTATTACCTTGATGTTACTATGCAATGGTGCATGCTCTGTAGCCTTGAGGTGTGATGGCTCACCATTTTTATGTCCAATTCCATCATCATCATCATTATCCTCATCATCAGAAACAACCTAAATATAATCGAATTTACCTTTTCCCATACATCAATGACTCAGTTCCCATGACTCTTAGAAAATGTAGAAAATATTATTCCTCCTTATATCTCTCTGAGTTTCCTCATCCAACGTGTCCTTCCTTATCCATTTATTCTGGGGAGGTTTTGACAACTGAACCTTCTATGGGGTACATTTCTTTGATGATGTCTTCTTGGGGACTATGTTTTCCATATCCCGGGTCTTCATGATAGATTCATGGAGTGTTTTTTTCGTGAAATCCGTAAAAAACTTCTTAAGGTTTCATTCAAGACCTCCATGAAAATCATCACCAATATATTCTTAGAGACATCAATCACCATGAATACCATCCATTGGAACTATGTGACATAGGTATCTGGTGTACATTTCTTCCTCAGTTGTGCCAAATCCATGAAGTGGATCTCAGGGTCCTTCCTATCAAACCTTTCCATCATCCTCTGAGTGAAATCCTCATATGATGTGATGTTGGCATGCCCCAATGTTAGTATCTCATGGTATCACCACTCATGATCCTTTCCATCCAAGTGTGGGGTGGAAAAATTGGTTGCATCTAACTCTAACATCAAGTTAAGATGAAAATAAGTGTCCAACTTATGTACCCATGCTTGAGCTATGAACCTATAAGATCCCTCAAAATATGGGATAGTCATCTTCCCTAATTTGCGCAGAATATCAAAATTTTGTTGGTTATATCCCACCCTGGGTTTGTTCCTCATCCTGAGGTTGTAGTATTCATTGTAATACATGGATTCCTGGGCTCCTTCTTCCAACAACTAATACTCCCTATAGTATAATTTCTTTTCTTCTGCCCCCTGTTGTTTTGGTTTTCCTGTAGGCTTCTCCTCAAGGAATGGTGGAAATAATGGTCTGGGTACCTTTCTTATACTTTCTTGGAAGACACTCTATGTCGACACATAAGTATTATTCTATTCTAGAGTCCTACCACCTCTATGGTTAGTCTCTACATGTTCCCATTGGTACCTCCATGGATTTGGTTTTCTTGATTGCTAGAAAAGAACTATGTTAGGATTTGTGTTAATTGTTGTTTTCCATTATCTACACTTTCCAATAGTTGTATGACGATATCTTCAATATGATCCCCCTTAACTCCTTATTCTTATACCTCTCTTGACATTGATTCTGGTGTGGGTTGTTTCCCTTGTGTTTTGGTTTTCCTTAGCATCAATGCCTCAAGAAATAACAATCTGACAAGATCACTAGCTTTGATACCACTGTAATGTCCCCAACTATGCTAGGTGGAAGTATTATTCTTATTATCCAAAAAACAATGTTTTTCCTTGCGTAATAATGTCAAATACTTTTCATTAAGGTTGTTTTTAACTTCTTACAACCAATTTTCTCATATAGTAATATTGTCAAATATATTGCATGCATCCATTACACATAAAATAGAGCATATAACCATGGAATATTATTATGGTGTGCAAACCCCCAAAATCCCAAAAATACAAATATATATAATGGTAATAATAGCAACTACACAATACTCCTAAACACTTAGGTCTAATGGCTTCCAAGAAGCTGCAAAATCTACTAACAAAAACAATACAAAGAAACCAAGAATGATGCCAATCAATGGTGTCCATTGCTCCATGTCTCTCGAATCCCTACAATTCTCTTATCAAATAATGTCTATTCTACAAGCGACCCTCCAATCCCTACTGTAACCCTCACTAACTCAATCTAAGATGACCTACTGGAACCCATATCATAGAGGTCCTCACGGAAAAACTACTCAATGTCTAGTGGGGCCTCGTGAAATACCTTGTACTCAACCCACAAGGATTCCCTCAACCATGATTTTAACAGAACCCTTATGACACCTGCAAAATTATGGATCGACCACTTCTAGAAAATCTCCACAAACGCCCTGCACAAACCTCTAACTGACTATGAACCAATACTGAAGCTCCAATGGAAATGCTATGTGGACTCCCCTCTTGTCTAGGTAGGGTGGATATTGCACCACCAAAACTAAAGTACAATAGTGGAAGGGTTTTGGTAAACCCAAACAAACAAATGGCACCAAGAGCACTCCAAAATGAGAGATAAAATCATACTACCAAAGAGAAGGGTTACCCGTCTATTAATCCTTTCTCGGGACCTTCTAGATTTTTCCCCTTTTTTACCAAATCAAACCCTCTCTTTATTTTCCCTCCTATTTCATATAAATATAATTATTTAATTTGATTTAATTTCACTTTAGGATTTCTCATTCTTTTAACTTAGTGACACCAAATATCCTCCTTGACTCCCTCTTCCTTGTTAACTATAGCCTACGATATTCATATAGGCTATTAAGTCATCCCCTATCATGATAAATTGGAAGGGGACATTATAATGAAACTGAAGAGTCCTCAACAACCTGGAGGAAAGAAGAAGAGGAAAATAAGAAAATTTCCAATACTAAAAAATGACTACTCCCACCCAAAACAATCAAGAGGGGAGCACGAAAAAAAAAAACAAGAGTCAGTTCCCTTACACAATTTGCGAGAAGGAACACCCCACTCATAAGTGTCCCAGGAAGATGAGATCCATCAATATTTGTCACATCAAAAGGATACCTATCCCCCTGTTGTAGGGGCTAGTAGACCCTATTGACTAGACCCGACGATCGACTTAGAACTTGTCATTCAACAAACATAGTTAGAAGTAAAAGTTGGTTAGAGTCTCTACTAATCAACCGACCCAGGAACTTAAGTAGTTACAACTACTTGATAGAGGTATAAATAAATCAGAAAATGAAGGATCATATATCTTCATGTGAGATGTTATATGTAATTGTGTTGTACTGTCTATCATATAATAAAATAATTGTTCTTTGGGCTCTCACTATTTGTGTATGTCTCTATATATGTCTATGTGTATGAATTTATATCTATGATGGCTATGTAAGGTTCTACTGGTAACACTCCCTACTTTTCCCTATATTATAACATTGGTTTCGTTTCCATTAGTACTAAACTTGGGTATGTAGAAGTATACATAAATTCTAACTCAATGAGACATACGTGAGTGGTGGGAGCGCAAAATCGAGAACTACATCAAAAAATACACAAGAAGAAACAACCTCCCACTAGACGAAGCAAGGTTGCAGTTATTTTCAGAGACACACGAAAGATTCCATGAAGTTATCCCAGAAGCATTATTTTAGCACATTAACAGATCATGTGATGCATAAATTGACACCCGACGAGGAGTTATCCCTGAAGTTGGCGAATGGAGGAAGAACAAACTTGCATGCCTGGCTTGAAATAGTTATTAAACATTATATTTCAAAACAAGCCATCAAATATCAAACGTCCCTAGAAAAAATAAAGGATAAATTCTACACCAAATTGCATGACGAAGTTTTCTTCACGGTTCCAAAAATTATTCATAAATTTACTCTCAAAAAAGGATTTAGTGATATCATCAAATATTGACCAAGATTAGGCACATCGTTACCAAATAACAACTTCCAATAAAGAGACAAAAAGTGGGAATCATTTCTTGATTCAAAGTGAAAAGATACAAGAGAAGCTTGGGATTACCTCTTGAAGAAATAAATATGGCCAACACTCTCAACTTAGAGTAAGTCGGGTCGGCATGGGGGGTCAGTCAAGATTGTAAGATTCCATAAAAAAAGAATTAGTGTTTCCCAAGACTAAATTTCATCAAGAGGGAAGAAATGCCATACACAATCTACGGATATACAAAAAATAGAATGGGATAAAACACAATAGAAAAGAGAACTTTATAACTAGTGGAACAAAAAAAAATCGAATAAAAATATATCAAGGGAGAGACATCCTATCAGATTGTGTGATCAGTCTGAGTGAGACATATATCTACCAGAGTTAGAAACAACAGTAGCCACGGTGACACCCGACAGATGTAGCAACCCACAACTGAACATCCATTAATCGGTTGACGAACTAGAAACTATGGATTACGAAGAATATGGATCAAATTTACGTATGTCTCCCACACCAGAAACCAGTGCATGGATAAGAGAATTTCTCCAATAAAGGCTACAGATTGACGACCAATCGACAAGATTATGGTACAAAATGGATGACCTGGGAAACCTACAAGATGCATTGATTTTCAAGCCTAAAATAAATGAACTCGAAAATATGATTATCCAAATTAAGGACCTCACTAAATCGACACCCCTACAACATCTAATCTTGAGAGAATAAATTAACTATAGTTTGGAATCGATGGAGCTCGTTCAAAGTCAAAAATAAAGAATAGTTTTCTAACATTCTTTAAAATCAAGGACATCACACATTTATTAGCTCAAAAGTTAAAAGAAATCAAGAAAAGACCAGGAGAGTCGGTAATAAAATATGACAAGAGATTCAAATATCTCCTTATTCAAATACCGATGACGATCGATCAAAACCTGCTAGTCCAGTGGTATGTAGCTGGGCTACTTCCAAGAATATGATCACCACTATGATTATAAGTTATAACCAGCTATGAAGACATGCTACAAAAGGTATAATGAGTCAATTCATATGATTATATCCCTTCAACTTCCTCGAAAATGGAGAGACTTGAGGAAAACATAGAACATTTGCAAAAAACTATCAAAAATATATCTATACGATGCAATGAAATATGGTGCACCACTTGCACCAAGGATGGACAAACAAAGGACAACTTTACCCTAAATGAGTGCACACAAATAGTATACATCCACCAAGTACAAGCCCAAAAATACTACAACATATGTGAATTCCTAACTAATCATAGTATAGAAGATTGTCCACACAATTTAAAAAACACGAAGTAGTTCCACATTTGTGAAGCTTCCAATAATTGAACTTCATAATTCCATCTAAATGATAGAAATCAGAATAATATACAAACAATATACCACACAGAAACCACAGAATAAGAAAAAAAATATGGTCGAAGAGATGATTATTTCGGTGATAGTGGTTGCAGTCTAAGAGGCCAACGTGGATTTGGTGGTCTAGGTCGAGGTCGTGGACGACCATATTGTGCTAATTACTAGAAAAATGATCACAAAAACACAGAATGTCCTATAAAATACAAAATTGATCTGAAGTTTTGCAACATATGCGGCATTGGAGATCACTTTCTAAAGTACTTCCTGATAGTACTCGACAAATTTATACCAAGAAAAATTGTAAATATACTACACGTAGTATCCAAAGAAGAGGTGAGGAACTCCAAAAAATTACATATTGTTACATGGTCGGGCGCGTGACATCACATCGATACTCCACTACAAAATTACCAAACAAAGAAGGCTGACAACTTCCCTAACCCAGATAGAGAAGAGAAAATAACGAGAGAAGCTCTTAAATTATTCAATAATTCCACAGAAGATCAACGAAATCCAAGAAGTTGAAATGAGGACACCATCCAAGATTTTTTGCAACTATTCAAAGAGAAACAATCGATAGGTAGGATTTTGTACCTACTCAACATACTGCGAGAATACAAATATGGTCAAAAACTGACCAAGGATGAAAATTACCTCTCTTATAACAACAAAGATTATGATCCATGAATCGATTTGGAGATCTGGGGAATGATGGTCAATCAGGTGGTCATCAAGTTTGGTTCGCAAGTCAATATTTTACCATGAGAAACATGGGTATGCATGGTGTTATCACTAAAAAATCTCCAACAACATTGCACACAATGGTTGAAGAAAGACATCAATTCCAACAACAATTAGTCCACCTACAACACCAAAATCCATTGAAAGGAAAAAACCTGTATACTTGGTTTAAAAATTAAAGTGTGCAAATTCACCAAAGGGAGCACAAGCACAGTGCGTAGAATGTGAAGGCTAACATAGGCCTCAACGCACTGTGTGCAATATGTGTGACTTTCTATGATAAAATCCACGAACTTCTATGAATGACACATTTATGAATATTGTTGGCCTCTCAACCACTTCTAGTCCGACCCCCAACATGATTTGACACTCATATCTAAGTGAAATCTATCTTGGAGGATGGTCAAGGGATACGAAGTTCTCTAAAATGCCCCTTATTCACACTATGAACCAATTATATATTTCCATGAATGGATTCTATAAATATGTTCCATGGGTGTGCTAGAAAAATAAGAAATTCAAGGTATTGTTATGCTGGAAGAATCTTCTTTGAGAATCCCCTTTTCTCTTTGAATCATTCAAGCACTATAGCAAGGGCCATTCCACTCACCTCTTGATGGAATTAGCATTGTATTTCTTCACCATTATCATTTTCCATTTGCATGAAGATAATATCTCTCTATTAGGTAACTCAAGAGTCCTCCCAAGGAGAAAGAGAGGATTCATAAGTCCCTACCTTTCTCTACGGTGTTTAGCCTATCAATATATTGATCCATTGGTAGATATATATTGGTCATTTTTTTCCTTTCATGATTCTAGTTCTTGCAAGCTTCTCTAACATATATTTCTTAGTTGTTTTTAGTTTTATTTCTTCGTTTCATGTGTATTTGGTTATCTAATAAACTCACAAACTTTTGTCTTGTTTAGCTGACTTAACTAAGCATGCAAGTGTTGTGTTGTTTCTCACCCATGTGACAAAACCAACACAACATATTGGCCACCATACTGGGGATCGGTATCAAATTCCTCCCTATTGAAGTCTTTAGAGAAATTATTTTTGGTTGTTTTGATATCCAGGTACCAAAACTGGCCTAGTCCAACCTTCCAAAGTAAAAATTTAGAACCAAGGCAAGAGTATTTCACTTGGAAATTTATTTCTCGATGCATGACAGGAAGTGCACGGCTTTCAAGGCCCACAAATCTACACTTTGCATGACAGACTACATTCCTCATCACACTCTATGCACTTTGTTCCCTCTATGCGCCTGTGAGAACTGTAGCCCACGAATAAGTTCACTTTTTTCAAATTGTAAGCGTTTTTGTGAATGGTTTGAGGGCCCATTTCCTTTAGATTTTAATTTGCTGCACTTTGTAAAGCAACTACACTTCACTTAGATTCCTTTCTCACAAGAAAGGTTACCTAACAAAATCACATAGGGGTAAAAAGAATCACTATTCTTCTCTTTTTCTTTGTTGCCACATGGATGACTCATTTGGCATTTAAAATTTTGAGTTGAAGTTATTTTTTTTTCAAACACAATCAATTAATTTGTGACTAGAAATCAATTTTAAACCTCAAGTATGCTCTTCCCCCGCACCATACTATGATCTTGGGAATTAGAAAAGGTACTTCAAAGTACATTTCATCTCCCTTAACAAATTATTAGGAGAGGACAAAGCCCCCCTAGGGTTCCTCTTAGTTTTGGAAATCATCTTAAATATTTGTAAGGGGCCATACATGCCCACATGTTTGCAATCTTAGGATAGTTTCTAAAATATTTCTTAGTTTAGACAACACTCTAGGAAAGTTTAAAAGATCAAGTAACGAGCCCATACATGCCCACATGTCTACAATTAGAGGACATTTTCAAAATATTTCTTAGTATAGACAACATGCTAGGGATTTTAAAGGATTTGTATGGACACATATGTCCACATTGCTAGTTCTTTAGGGATTTAAATATTTCACAAGGTTGTACCAAAGAAACATAGTAAGCTAGGTAAGAATATTTGTAAGACCACAGGAAGTCCACATGCTGCAATATCACACTTAACTTATTAAAAATATTTTCACACAAATCCACTCCTCACACACATAATTTCTATTAGAATAGTGAAGGTCAAAGTAGGCTTTCTTCAAAAGGAATTATGAAATATCTGACTACTTCTTTCGAAATTATCCACACCAATTTAATTCAAACGAGGTTGGTCCATGAATCCAATCTCTTAGACCACCACATCTAAAATTTCTCTAAGAAAATACAAAGTTTTCCTCCACAGGAGGTGCAAAAAGATTTTTTTTAGTCTAGGTAGGATCTCCGGGTAGGCATCCAAATAACCCCCCGTTATCAGGTTCTCACATTTTGAAACAATATAAGTTGAGAATAGGGATCTTTCAAATCCTCCAAGTCAAGTGTTCCTATACCATAAGGCATAGATATACCCATGAAGGGTCGAAGTCCAATGTCCGGTTGTTTTGCGCATCCCTCCTTGAGTCACCCAACTCTTTTGAGGGCATCCAACTAGTGACCCATTTCTTAGGCCGAAAATCTAAATTCCGCACTTCGACCGAGGTACTTAGTGGCCAAACATAGGATATCTACCCAGGTGGAATTTGTGGGATGGAATCACACCTTAATCATATTTTGTGTGGCTATTGGGAAACATTTCCAGCTCTTTTGGGATATGCACCTTCTACCCCTCATTATAACTATTTAATTCAACCTTCACTAGTTCCTCTTCCGATGGCTTCAGACCCCACTCTTGAGTGTTATTGGATGGCCCAGTAATAAATTGAGAGGAAGGACGATAGGTATTTTAGGACACGAGCATTTTTTTTTATGGTTTCCCCATGCACACAAAATCCACCTATCCACATGCTTCTTTATTTATAGTTGATTTATGTGTGATGTTGATTTGATTACATGCAATTGTGAGTTATGCTATTTTGTGAAGGTCAAAAACTCTTATTTATTTATTTTTCTCTTGTCACAATTTGCACACATTCACTTTTCTGTTCGGAACCATAGGGGAACCACATAATCCTCTTCATTCTAGACACTTGCTGAAAATCCATCCTATTCTAGGAGGAGTTCCTAGTCTCGCCAACTCACCAGCGGAACCATCTCAGACCCTTGTGAGTGCTACTATTTTGGGATCAGATTTTCTTGGTTCCACTTTGCTTGGGTAAAATACCCAAGGTCATTCATCTATTATTCCTCCTTCACAAGGAGGCGTGGGTCAAACTTCTTCTCAAGGAAGAAGTACAAACCCACCAAATACCTCTCAAGTGATAGGTCCATTACCTACACATACAATGGTTGGAACTAATCCTCCGCCAAATATCCCTATGCCATACTTGGTATCCCTCAACATTCCTGATTTAAACAAACTTACGAATGATCCCAATTATCATGACACCACTTGGCCCAATATGCCTACAAAACTACCTTCAGATATTCCAAACTTTGAAGGAAAATCGGGGGAATATCCCGCCAACCATGTTATGACCTTCCACTTATGGTGCTCATCGAACAAGATCATGGATGATTCTATCCGCTTGAGTTTATTCAAAATAAGTCTTACTGGTTCATCAACTAAATGGTATGTGGATGAGAAAATTAGGGTCTCATGTGACTTTTGAATCATTGGCCAAGGCCTTTTTGTCCTTTTTCCAATTACCAGATCGTCATGATACTGGCTTAGAGCTCCTCTCTGAGTTCAAAAAAACCACTTCTATACATATAGTCTACCACATCCATGAGTGGTGAAGGCGATGTAGTTTGTGTAAAGCATAAACCACCAAAGAACAATGTCTCAATTGGTTTCTCAAATCTCTTGTCTTTGTTATTGCCAAAGAAGTATCATCCACTTTTCCTCAATCAGAAGAGGAATCCATCAGTAAGGACCAACAATTTGACCTCATATATGCTCAGTTAGGTTACTTGTACACAATATTTCCTGACACACCCAAAACCATACCATTTGGCCAAGACAAACCTGGTATGTCCCACGTTGTGGATGGGTTAATCGATTATATGACATACCGAAACCCTTACAACCACCCATCACCCACTTATGGTGAAAATCAATATCTGAAAGCATATGGAGGGACGTCTTATTACCCTTCCCCCCACTTACCAATAGTCATATCTTGTTATTCTCCCTCAACCATTGGTGGGACCCCCAGTGGTAGCCCAAATGCATCTGGTTTCTCAACCAAGTACTAGTTCACCCTCAACCCCCACATATAAGCCCAACAGTAGTGGAAGTAATTCAAATTCCTATACACCATATGGATCGTCTCCACAAAAAAATCCATACTTTCCATTCCCTGGTCCCCCCCAGCTACTTGTGCCTCCACCAAGACAACCACAGGCCGACATTAATTTTTTTCAACCCTCTCCCATTCAACAGGTTCACACTTTCAAAAAGTTGAACATGGAAAATTCGGCCCATCAACTCAATAATTCCAAGAAGAAAGAAAACAAATGAAACAATAACAACCTAGTACCAGGAGGAAATAATCCTCAACAAAATTGTCCTACTAGGGGAAATTAGAATCCAAGCAACCAGAAGCCCCAAGGGGGAAACAATAACAATCAACCAGGACAAGGGAATAACAATAAACTCACAACTAACTTCCCTTGCACTCTATGTGGTGAGTATGGACATTATACTCACCACTGCTGCCAAATTTCCTACTACAAATAGATGAGTGAATCCATGAACACACAACACCCTCCGACACCACCTACCTCCCAGCAGGCCCCACAAAATTATTTGAAACCACCACCTCCAGTTGTTTTTCAAAACCCCATTCCACACCAAGGTTGATGAATACCCAAAAAGAGGTAAATTATTCTCCACCATAAATGGGGCAATATCAAAACCCAAGTCCCAATCAACCTGGAAATCTGGTCGATCGCAATATCCTCCTTACCAATGAAGAAGAGATTCTTTTGTAAACACATAGTCACCAATATGTCCTGCCCCCTGACTCTACCCCAACCACCTCAGAAGAAATTTCCACTATAGCCAAAAAACCATTGACGATTACCCGCCCTAACATTGAACCAAACCCTTATGTACCCTACATGCCTTTACGATGGAATGTACATAACCCTCATGCTAGGGAAACCCATAATTATAGCATGGTTGATGACTTAGCACAGTCTCCTGCAACCATGTCTATATTGGAGGTCCTCCAAACCTATCAATATTAGCATAAATCCTTACTTTCCGCCTTGGGGAAAGTCGACCAAGCTGATACTTGAATCATCACCTTAGATAGTGGAGAGTCGTGCCTCCCCACCCTGGTAGCATTTCAGATACTAGTTAAGACACGTAACATCACAGTTCATAAGTGCATCATCGATGAAGGTGCATCCACATGCATCATGTCCAAAGTAGTATGGAAAAAAATCGGCTCACCTGATCTAGTACCATCTACCATCACCTTGAGATATTATCACGGTTGACCACCATTCCCTGAAGGGATCTTCCAAAATGTCGCTATATAACTTGGGGGAAAAACCATCCTGATTGACATTGAAGTTATCGACACCCCAATTGATTGCAATATCTTGTTCGAACATAGCTACATGTATTCTATGAAGGTGGTAGCCTCTTTGGTGTTTCATACGAGGATTTTCTTCCACAATAGGAAAATCATCACCATTGAGCAACATACACATTATGAGCCTAATCATTCTACAAACATTGCTAACATTCTCCTCCTTGTCCGCACTGGCTCAGATGCATTTTTGGTCATCGACATTGGTCCTGGAGTATTAAAGTACAAAAAATTGTCGGGGACATATCATAGAACAACACCTACCCTACACCCTTATATTTCAACACAAGTCTATATAGTGTCCTCTAATGGAACAAATATCGAAGAAAATACTCCTCACACAGAGGCCCCTCCCCACATAAAAATTACACCAGTTGAAGAATTGTTACCTAAGGAGTTCCCTGAGAACCCCATTGCACCACTTGTCCTAGATTTCCCCTCCCTTTAATGGAAAATCCTAGTTTGGGAGACATTCCCCTAAGCCATTACCCAAATCCCCTTTTTCTACCCCGCACCTGGAGTCCAAGCATTCCAGGTAGCTACTACTCTCACCATTACCAACATGGTTCTTTCCATCCCTGTATGGTATATTGATGCACCCACTATGGTTCCTACACCATCTATCCCTCCTCAGACATAGGGATTACCGAAGTATATCCCAGTATAGGCTCCTGCCACACCACCCCCACCCCCAACTAGCAGCCACACCACCACCACTCGGGGTAGATGAAGGAAGAGTGAGCCCATAGCTCTGCTTCCTTCCTGAGCTCAACCTCCTTGCACACTATGAAAAGAGAAGGACACTCCAGTAATATATGTCCTACTCTTCTCGATCTACGCAATATTATCCATCTCCCTAAAGAAACCCCATTTCTTGCTACTCCACCAAGTACATCCACTACTACTACGGAGTCCTCAACCACGCATAAGAAAGAGATATGAACAATTTTTTTGTGCGCCATATGTTCATAATATGGCCATTACACTCATGATTTCCTAGATCTACCTCAATTCCTCCAGACATCAGCCGCAATACGTCATACATCTCGACCAAATCCCTCTTAGTCACTCCCTACTTAGGCTCACATTACTGACATTCGTTATATTTCGTCCTTAGTCCCTGAGAAAATGAGGTACCGTCCAAAATATCATGACATTCGATTCATGTCAAGAAAGACATCACTCCTTGTATACGATAATCCTTCTACGTCCTCACCATTGGAGGACAATATCGCTTACCCCTTAACAATTTCCCCTACCACCTCCCAGGATCCCCTGAATTCTCTCATTTTCCAATGCGATGAAGATATCTTGGAGGAACTGACTACCCATGTTTTCTCTTGTAATGTGCTCCATCATCATGCATGTTTCCTCTCACAAGAGGTCTTTCACCCACCTAATCGGTAGCCCCAAGCTCCCATAATCTTCCAAATCACCTCACAACACTCTCACCAGATCACCAATAGTGTCAGTTCAAATGAGGTGGCATTGTGGGCCCGCCACCCATATATAGTCCCTTTTTCCCAACTTCAACATTATGTTATAGGAGCCCAGAGCCTTTGTTTTCTGATCCATTCACAGCCATGCAATTCCATGTTCAGGTACGCATGATCACTTTCAATGTTATCAAATAGTTGCTATATGTCTTTTATCATCAGATATTGTTCAAAGTGGGTATTTGGTTTTCATATGTGCAGGTACTTTTTCAACAAGGTTACATCTTCTTCAATTATATGTTCAACAGTGGCATGTAGTTACTCCCTTTGTTACTAATTTCATATCCCAATCACACACTCTGAAATTTACCTAGAGTCCCTACACTCAGCTCTGCAGTATCTTTACCTCTGCCATATTTTGGTACTATCATCTGATTGCACTCTCCCTCACATGAGTTGTCCCATTCATAGTTCCCCTTGGAAACTTGACACTCATGCTGATTTCACCCCCTAGATTTGGGAGTCCCGATAGTATTTTTCATTTCCAAGAATGAACCCCATACTTATTCTCATCATATTGATAACCTTCCCAGTGGACTCCTAGGTCATATCATCTTGGCTCTATTGACTACATCTCTATAGTTTCATTAGTCCTCCATCTCATCCACAAATAGTTTTCCCATTTGCAGATTGTCCTCCATCCATTTACCTGATACAAAAGCCCACCCATGGGGCCCCCACCCTCCACCAGTTCTCTTTCACCAACTTGTTCTCTAAACAATCCAAACCATCTTTCATTGGGGCACCTATTTCTGTATCTGTATACTCAACCCAAATTATTATTTATTTCTTTGGTAATTGCATAAAGCCTTTGTTTCTATCATACACATAGCTTTTTTATCGTCATCCTTAATGGCCTTCTTTTATCTGGAAAACAACCCATTTTGCCCTTGGTTGGGGAATCCACCCTTTTTTCATACCAACATCGTTTACAAACCCTGATTATCCCAAGTCCCTGTACCTACAATCTATGAGTTTTCCCACTTTGTTAGCCTCTGGCATGGTTTAACCCTATATCTAGGCATCCCAATGATGCTAGATCCAGTTTTATGGTTGCGACCAATCATCCCTCAACACCCCAACCAAGGAAAGTCTTGAGTCCCACAACATCTTGAATTCATTCATGTTACTTTCCAGTACCTAATATCATCTATTACTTAGTGTATTTCAATAATCCCTTAGCTTTTTGGTGTCGCGTCTCCCTTCATGTCAACATCAACATAGTTTCTAGAAGGGTGGCAATATCTTGACTCTCATTACCTTTTCAATGCGGAGTCTCGGATGACACAAAGAGAATCATCATTTCTTTTTGATTTCATTGACCCCCGTAACAATCGACTTCAACAAACACCCATGTTACGGTGGGTCTTACTATGCGACTATTGCATTTATTTCATACCAGCCAAAGACCTCTGAATTTTTTAGACCATCAATGCCTACGAGTCATCGACAATTATTACAGTTGTCATTGACTCACTTCAGAGCCCATTCACCATTCAAAACTATCATCTGTCATTATCAACCTCCCCTGAGAGAGCTACAATTATCTACATCAACATCCATCATCAGTTACAGTCTCACATTTTGGCTTTATAACACAAGCATGGGGCATTCCTGCCTCATTTGTAAACATATTTTATTTTTTCCTAGAGAAAGGTTTGGGTCCCACAATTTTCCCTCTACCTCTGATGGATCACTCTTGTAGTTTCTCTCTTCACTCTTCCTTACAATAACACTCTTGGAAAAAGAAACATTGATGTATTTCAGCTATAAGTATTCTCCTAACCTCACACATCGGGGGGCATCTATTATAACTGAAAAATCATCTGCAACATTGCACACAATGGTTGAAGAAATACATCAATGCCAACAATAACTAGTCCACCTACAACACAAAAATCCATCAAAAGGAAAAAAAATTATATACTTGGTTCAAAAATTAAAGTGCGAAAATTCACCAAAGGGATCGCATGCATAGTGCACAGGATAACACAGGCCACAGTGTGCACTGTGCACAAGATGTGCGAATATCTACTAGAAAATCTGCACAATTCTATGAACGACACATTTATGAATCTTGTCAGCCTCTCAACCAATTCTAGTCTGACCCCCAACACGATTTGACACTCATATATGAGTGAAATCTAGCTTGGAGGTTGGTCAAGGGCTAGGAAGTTCCCTAAAAGGCCTCTTGTTCACACTATGGACCAATTATATATTGCCATGAATGGATGCTATAAATATGTGTCATGGGTGTGCTAGAAAAATAAGAACTTCAAGGTATTGTTATGCTACAAGAATTCTTCTTTGAGAATCCTCTTTTCTCTTTGAATCATTCAAGCACTATAGAAAGGGCCATTCCAATCACCTCTTAAGGGAATGGCATTGTATTTCTTCACCATTGTCATTTTCCATTTGCATGAAGAGAATATCTCTCTATTAGGGAACTCAAGATCCCTCCCAAGGAGGAAGAGGGGATTCATAATCCCATGCCTTTCTCTATGGTGTTTAGCCTATCAATATATTGATCCATTGGTAGCTATATATTGGTCATTTTCTTCTTTTCAGGGTTCTGGTTCTTGCAATCTTCTCTAACATTTATTTCTTATTTGTTTTTAGTTTTATTTCTTTGTTTCATGTGTATTTGGTTATCTAATCAAATCAAAAACTTCAGTCTTGTTTAGATGACTTAACTAAGCATGAAAGTGTTGTGTTTTTTCTCACCCATGTGAAAAAACCAACATAACAAATGGGCAGATCCAACCTAGCACTATAGTGTCCCATCCGTTATGACATCAAGTAAGTGAGTACAGTAGTGGATTTTTGTTTTTGTTGAAAACAACTGTTAGGACAAGTGAATGCGACAATAATCATCTTTTGATAATACACATTCTATTCTCATTTACATCACAACACGAAAAAAATCTAATTCATCATCACTATAACTAATAGATTATTTTCATCGCATAAAGATAACAAATATGTGTACCCTCCCAACCTACCTGCAAGGTTAGGACCTCTAAGACACATAATCAACGCTCGAGTCCAAGATTCATCCAATTGATTTTGACCATTTAATGTCTGAAGATTGGCGACTGTTATGAGGAACATGGAGGTATCTACTCCCATAACAATACTAGTCTAAAATGTAAATAATTCATCACTCATAATATAAATTAATCCAAGGAAGTATAGTGGCAACGAGGTCTTATAACTCACTTAATACAAAATATTTCATTCAAACAAGTAGTGAATTTGGTTTTGATAAAATAGTGAATTCAGTTTTGATAAAATGAGCACTTCCTCAATTTGGCATACAACTAGTGCTCTCTTAACACTTGTAACACCATCCTCAAATGATGTTCATGTTCTTCTTTTGACTTGGAATATACAAGGATTTCATCCAAAATACAATGACAAACTTGTCTAAATATTCTTGGAAAACACTATTCATTAAGCACATGAAAATAACTGGTGCATTTGATAACGCAAATGGTACCACTGTGAACTCATAATGACCATACATTGTCTTGAACACGGGCTTTCTGATGTCTTCATATTTGATCCTTACTTCATGATATCATGACATGAGATCAATATTTGATAATATCCTTTCATCCTTTAACTAATCAAAGATATCATCCATCCTTGGCAAAGGATACTTGTTCTTTATAGTCACTTTGTTCAATTGTCTAAAGTCAATACACAACCTCAATGTCCCATCTTTATTCTTCATGAATAAGACTGGGTCACCCCAAGGTGAAACAATTGGGTGTATATACCCCTTCTTCAAAACTTATTCAAGCTGCATTTACATTTGAGGAGAGTCTCTATACTTATGGTCTCCTTTACAACCCCAACATTGAATGGGTGTCTTCCTTGGACTTTTCCAAGCTACCTCAGCCATTCTATGCTCTCTAAAATATGGTTGTCCTTGAGGTCTATTTCTGAAAAAGGGTGGCTTTTTCCCCTTTTGCCTATGTTCCCTCTTAAACTTGTTATTGTCCTCCCAGGCCTTATGGAAAGTAGGATTTTTTTTTTTTTTATCATACAAGCATTTTTCTCTCCTTATGGTTTCTTCCAAAGTATTAGGATCATCATATTGGATGTTTTCACTGATGAAATATGAAATCCCACTTAGGTACCTATGAATCTTAACTGTCTCATCCTTGATGAAGGAGACATCTTTCAACAACTCTAAAAATATCCTTTCATATTCATCAATAGTCATGCTACCTAGTTTGAGTTCAAAGAAATCTTTCATATTTTTTTCGTAATACCTCTTGGTCAGGTATTTCTTCTCAAAATGCTTCTTTAATTCCTTCCAAGTCACAGTTTTCTCTCTGATATGATTCACTTGCACAAGTTGATCCCACCACATGCCCACCACATGGAGTAATTATTCCTTCTGCATGAGAACAATAGTTATGTAATTGTACATACTTTCCCATGCCCAACAACCATGTATCAACATTTTCATCCTTGTGTTCACCATCAAAAGTAGTAGGTTTGATCTTATTCATTTCTCTTTTCAATTCATCCACCCCATACCTCCTATTCTTCCTGACAAGGGATGTACTTGAGTTGTTGTGTGTTTTCCTATTGGAATTATTTTGGTAGTGATGGTGATGTATGCTACAACTCCTTGATCTTCCTTTTTCCTCATGGGTCCCGTGGATTCCTCATTTGTTGGTTCCACTCTCCTTATCCAACTTATTTTCAATTCTATACAGGATTTTCATTGAATTCATATTGAAATCTTCTTGTTGTTCCTTGGATTTCATAAGCCTCTCATTATCATCCTTGTGGCTCTGGACATCTATCTGCAATTTTCTAATGGTCTCAGCTAGATTTATGTCTTCCTCTTTTCCTCCTCCATCTCCATTGGAGTTGGTTCCTTCCATACCCAACTAGACATTCAACCCTCTGATTTCATCCTCTTGACTATAGACTATCTGTGTATCATCCATCACTTTTCACTCTGGTTGATTCTTATATGACAACTGTTAATTCTGCAATAATTGGCAACCAATAGAACTTTGTCAGGTTAACTATTCTTAATAATTTCATGAAAACACGAACCATTCTGATTCATTAATATATATCAAACTTATTTTCTACTAATTTTTTGAGAAATTGACTATTCAAATCCAGTTTTTTGGTCAAAAATTATCTTCTACTATTCAAGACCTTTCCAATACCTGATTCCATGCTCAATTCTAAGTTTTGAGCAGGACGTTATGGATACTTGAACAATTGTCTTTTAGTGATGAAATCCTATACATGGATTCTTCCCACTCAAAGTCGAATTGTCTCTTGGATCCATGTTGGATCCCTTCTTCAGGTTTACATATATTCCTTACTTATTTAGGTTTAGATTTGTACAATTAAAAATTCAACGAGCTCCTTCTCTAAGCCCTTTCCTGTTCTTAAAACAAAATTTTGAGTCCTAGCCCCTTTCCTTCGGCCCCGAAATTCATCTAACAATGGATTGTGACCCAACGCTAACAACTAGGTTCTTATCCTTTTCTTTGGGCCTTTGAGGATTTGGAGGATATGACTCTATTACAATACAATTCCCCCAAACCCCTATTCTTTGAATATTCAGATGACAAAGAGATCGACGATCCTTATTCCTTGTTTAAATATATGGTGGATAGGAGCTCTAAGACTCGAGGCTTCAACAGTTTCCAAAGAAATTCTCTAAAAATATCTCAAAGTGTCGACTCACCAAACATTATCTCTCTTGCATCCATGTGTCATATCCCGACCAATGGTCGATATTAACTCCGACCTTTGGGAGTTCTCTACTCACAACAATTTGCAACTAAATTCCCTTGGAGTAACACTCCTCTGGACTACCGGATCTGGAACCACATGTCCTCTATGATCAATGGTCTATATGGACTTTGGCCTTCGGGCCTCCCGAAGTCCTCAACCTCAACTATTTATGCCTTGATTCATCAGGATCATGTGATATACTTTTTTTTGTCCTCTCCCGATGAACGGTGAGGATTTACTCCGCTCTTTAGAGCTTCAGGGATTTCTCTTTCCTCTAACTTCATTCCTTCCAAATTTCGAATTGGAAAACTCTTGGGGTCCACTTAGTATTGCACACTTGGATGCTACATGGAAGATCCCAAGAAGTCGCCACATGGTGCAATATGAGGGTTGAGATGTGTCAAGTTCTAACTAGAAAAATCATCATTTCAAAAGCACATAAAAATTGACACATGGCACGCATCTTGTGTGTCCACATCATTCCAGGTGATTTCACCAAGGCATGTTACTTTGGTGCTTCATCACTTCAGAACTTTAGGACTTTGGGACTCTGGGACTTTGGAGGTTCGAAAGTTCATCCAATAGTTTTCCCCCAAATGTCGAACTCCCAAACTTCTTAACCTTCCAGGGTCCACGTAGTACAACTGTCACCAATCAAGGTGTTGACACATGGCCCCACCATCTAGTGCACATGTCAAGTCCCAATAGATACTAAGGGCCTTTCAAAAGAACCAAAACAAGTGCACGTGGAAAACCTAGGTAGGTCCACCTTACCCTAGGTGACATCATCATGCCATGTCATATCCTGTTCTTTGGAAATTTGGGTATTTCTTATCATCGACACTTTCTCAAACCCATCGAACTACTGAACTTTTGAATGGGTCCACATCACCTGTGATGACATAATCATGTTAGGCCACTTCGACAAATCGAGACTTCATGGATTCCTTCACATCTACACATTTCCAAAACTTGACTATTTCTTCACCACACAACCTGCAATGTATTTCCCCAAACACCAAACCGTTGAACCACATGAGAAATACAATGATTCTCCTCCTCTCGAATGATCTACAATTGAGAGTCATTTTGGTACTTCTGAGGATTTCACTACTGAACACCCCACAATCCTGAGACTACCGAACTTCGAAAATTGATTAATTTGAGGACACGTGTCCCTGGAAAATGGACGGTCCGGATTAGTTCCGAACTTTGGTGATTTTCTCTAGTATAGATTTAAAATGACTAGAGGGGTGAAGTCTGAAGGAATTATTTTCTTGACCTCCATGCACCTTCTCCAGATCTGATGGTTGTGGGGGATCTCTCTTCTTCCAAACATATCCAACGACCCAAATTTAACTTTGTGGCCTAATACCTCATCTGTCATAGTTTATCAAACTGTTATACCTCCCAAGCTTCCAATACCATCCAAGAGACACTACTACATATGGGCGGATTAGTCCATGAAATGTTCCCACATTTCCATTATTTTCATGTTTTTTTTAAATAGGACGGGATTTTTGTCGATATTTCGACGAAAGTTCATCGATATAGCTACAAATATGTTTTCTAACTTGGTCAAGATTTTCATCGCTATTGCCACGAAATGTTTTCGCTATTGCCACGAAAGTTTGTCGCTATTGCCACAAAATTTTTCCTATCTCATTGGTCGGTGTTAACGACTAGTTGAGTAGTTGATCTATATATACTTGACCTTAAGAGACTTTGCGACACACTTGATATAGTTGTGACATTGTTTGTGGATTTTGTTTGAGCTGTTTATTTTTTCCATCACCCACCGGTTGAGCAAATCTAATTCTGAATCTACATAGCTTGGATTTTGAACTTGGAAGGTTAGTATGTTTTTTTTATTGATGTACTCATTTAACTTGTAAATTTTTGTTCAAATTTCCAAATTTCATGTAGCTTGTTTTTTCCTTGATAATATATTATATGTGTAGTACCATATTTCATGTCTTTGATTTTCAGATCTAGTTAGTATATTCTATGGAAAAGGGTATGAAGATTCCATAATATTCTAGGTTTATGGAATCCACATACCCTTTTCCCTTCAATTGTAGCTAGAATGTCTCTCTCTTTTCATTGATAAATATATGGAAGTGCTCTTGAAACTCAACCATTATCAGTGAAATGATAGTAACTGATTGTCATTTTTTATAATCACACGCAATTATAGATGTAGTTATTAACTTTAGTTTGTAGTTGATGTAACTTGTTTATAGACTATTAATAAGGAGTATCTAAAATATAAAAAATCATGACAAAATCTACGATAACATGATGAAATCTACTAGTCAGACAATGAAAAATGAGAACATGCCAAAGTGTCTTAGAAAATAAAATTGCAACCACTGTAAGTAGCATAAAATTGTGACCATTGTATGTAGATGCAAATCAACATGCCATAATTTAAACCAACCCAACCCAATTGTGGATGACAAGTGGTCGACATTATTTGTTTAGTGGTGAATTTCAAAGATTGGAATTTTGTCTACAAAACAACTTAGAGGCTAGTGTACTATGGTGTCGAGTGATTCAAGTTTGAGAAATTTTGACCACTTTCATTAAATTATGTGTAATTATTTTCCATGGTGATTCAGTACACACTAATGATCTATAGTACAAATTGAAGCATATCGATCTTAATAGTTAATCGATAATAAAAAAAAAATAGGTCAAAATGTCTTAGAAGAAAGAATTGTGAGGATTGTAGGTCACCGTAAATAAACATATCATAATCGAAAGGAGTAGCTAAAATATAAAAATTTGGCAAGTTATTGTTTGGTATGGTGTAGGTAATACAATTACTTGTCTAGACAAGGATTTTTCACTATGAACGAAAATGACAGGAAGCTTGCTTGGTTAAGAGTGGAATTACAGGCAAAGGACAATGGAAAATGTTATTTCCCTTCCTATGATTGCAGAGGCTTGCAAAGAAAAATACTTTTAATAACAATAGTTGAAAGACATTGTAGGGAGAAGGGGAACGCCAAAGGGGGTTATGAATATCGTCCCTTGGTAAGAGGATTCAATATTTAATGTATTCTCTATAATAATCAACATGCCATGAATTTTAGTAATATTTCTTATCGGGATTTTTATATTTTCTATACACACTAACTTTTCTACATTGTTTTTAAATATATAGACGATGTCCCCAAAATGTCGACCTCTAGAGAGTTATTTGCCAAGTACTACCAGAAATACTCCTTTACAAGGTGATGAACTTCGAGATCAGAATATTGAAGTTGATGATCAAGTTATTAATGATGATATGGATGGAGATAACATTAATGACTCAAATCAAGAAGATGAGGTACATAGATTGATCCAAGACAAATTTGCTCCAATGGATGAGGACAACCAGGATGATAGTCATGATGTTTATCCTCTACTCGAGAAGTTAGGTCAACCTCTTTATGAAGGTTCAACAAAAAATATTTTATATTCTATATTGTTGTTGGTGAACCTGAAGGTTTTGAATGGTTTATCAAACACATGCCTCACACATATACTAAGGCATTTAATTTGTTAATTATGTATGCCTGCATGTTCACAAATACTTAAAAGGTTCAATTTTTCCTATATTGTTATTATTTTTTAATTTGTAAAATAGTATATTGGATGCGCTATTGATGATTAAAATTATTTACATTGACTTACTGTTTAGAATTTTGTAGATTGTTAGGTGAAGTTTTATTACCGACGTCAAATATTTTTCCATGCACATATCAAGAAATATATGTGATTATGAAAGAAATTGGAATGGACTATCAGGCTATTGATGCACGTCCTAATGATCATATCATATATTATGGACAATATGCATTAGAAAATGAATGCCCACAATGTCAAATAAGTAGATATCGAACCGATAAAGCATCAAAGAAGGTGCCTCGCAAAGTTCTTCGTTATATTCCGATAATTCCATCTTTCTAGCGGTTGTTCAGGTGCCAAAGTATATCATAGTTTATGGATTTCCATGAAAAGAATAGAAGTCAAGACAATGTTCTTTGAATACCTGTAGATGGTTCTGCATTGAAGTACATCGAATAAACTGGCCAATTTTTAAAGAAGAACCTCATAATGTTAGACTTTCGTTGGCAACTGATGGTGTCAATCCATTTGGAGAGCTTAGTTCTATGTACTCAGTGTGGCATGTTTTTGTTATAAGAAATAAGCTTCCTCCTGGATGTCGATCAAGAGAGAGCACAAAATGTTGGCAATGATTGTTCCAAGTATTTAATTATCTTTTATTTTCTTTAAAGTATGACAAAATATTTCATTTCTTTGTTTCGTGCATGGTAATTATTTCTTTTATATATAACTACATCTAGATAAGTATAATTAATCATGCAGTATGTTGAACCAATTAGGTGGGTACCAGGTTAAATATATGAACGTATATATTGAGTCTCTTATCGATGAGTTGTTGAAGTTATGGGTTGGCTTCACTATGTATGACATCTCTAGACCAATAGGGAAAAAATGATTTCAATTCCATGGCATACTATCATGGAAATTCATGATGCTCCCGGGTTAACACATTTTTGTGGTATATTGTTACTTTATTTTGTGATTTAATATTATATATATATATATATATATATTGAAAATATCATGCATTATTTTAAATTGTAACTCTAATTTTACGCTACATTAATTCATATATCTTGTAGGTCTTCAAACAAAGGGTAAATTTACATGCCCAGTTTGTGGTCCGAGGATAAAATCTCGTTATTCAAGGAGTTTATGAAAGGAAGTGTTTGATGAGTATAGGCACTTTCTTCCTAAGAACCATAGTTATCGAACTACAAACAAAGAAAAATTCAATGGTAAAGAAGAAAATGGAAAAAAACCATGAAGAATGACACCTCGCCTATGGAAGTTGGAATATATTAAAAGTCATCAAGGTACGCAAATTATTTATGTATGACATATTATATCAATATTTGGTTAAATTCATTAGTATTAATTTCATTTTGTCCCATTAATTAGTGTTAATTTCAATTTGTTGATGTTTCATGAATGTCGTTAAGGCACGAATGGGCTTCCACGAGGAATGGAAATTTACCCAATTCAATTCAGTAGATTTCCATACTACGAGCACCTACAAACAATTCATATGTTTGATACAATGCATATCGGGAAGAACATAACATAATTGTTATGGCAAATATTAGATGGAAGGACTGACAAAGAGAGGATTAGAAAGATTTGTTGTGACATCCAGGAAGCTAATCACGCATTGCAAAGTGTTATTATTAATTCTAATAGCGATGGTCATGAACATAATACTAGTATTCCTTGGTAATTGACGGAGCAACAGAGAAATATTGTAAAAGAGGACATTCGAAAAAAGATATATTAACGAAAAAAGTCATTTTTGTGGGGTTAAAACACATGACTGGAATACATTCATTAAGGTAATTACTTGGTTATAATATATTTCCTTATTGGTATGCATTTTTTGGAAACAAATAATATTTTTTTTTTTGTTACAATATGTTCTACCTTTATCTCTCCCAGACGACTTTGACAACAACATAAAACAAATTATTTATGTACTTGGAAAATACATGAGGTAAGTATTGTTTTATAAGGAAAATGTACTTCTTATGTGATTTGTAGAGGAACTTATTGACATATTATGTTTTATATGCAAATTTATGTATGCCTTGATATTATTTTATTGCATTGACATTTGTAGGTGGCTATCATCAAAAGAAATCCATAAAGAAGATATAAGGTATTGGAAGAGAGAAATTCCCCAACTAATGTGTCAAATGAAACAATATCTACCTCCATCATTTTTCAATGCATAAGAATACTACCTCATACACCAAGTTGAGGAGATTGAATTATGTGGACCAGTGCACACAAGGTCGATGTGGATGGTCGAGGGGCAGTTGAAGTCATTGAAGGCTTTTGTTAGACAAAGAGAACGTCTAGAGGGTTCTATGGTTGAGGGATATATGGTATATCAATGCATGGTGTATATTAGTCAATATCTACCTAAATTAGCAGAAAATATGAATTTTCCTCGCATTTGACATCTCGTCTCCATCAACAAATTTGAAGGGGAGGTCTTATTGGGGAAAGGTAAAACGAGGACTGTGAAAGGCAATTATTAGATGTTGACGTAGATTTAATATATTACACATTTATTAAATTATTCATTTATTAAAAATAGCTAATTAATGATATTAAATTGTTATGTTGTCATATAGTTGCTTGAGAGTGGGATGCTTTACATTTATACATTGAAAACAACATTGATTGGATGGAGCATTGGATAGAATATACTGAAGAATACTTTAGTAGTTTATCATGGGAAGGGATGAGTAAGATGATTAAAACAACACATCATCATCGAGATCAATTTCCTGATCTTACATCAAGGGAAGTTGATTTAGCCCTTGGTTTAAAAGATAAACAAGCAAGTTAAATTTTTTACCCACATTTTCCTAGTTTTTTCCCAATTTTTCAATGTATTTGGTTTGTTTATTTTTGAAATATATATTTACTAAGTCCTATATGAGATTTATTAATTTGCAACGCATTTTTTACTTTTTTTCCATGTTGCAGTTGAAACATCACAAGGCTATGTGGTGTAATGGTCATAAATTTTGTATCAAAATGTTGGATGATAAGATGATGACCTCAGATTGTGGGATAATTGTAGTGTTTAAGGTCACCAACATTTCCTCTAGAAGTGACAGAAATCTGGAAGAAACTGAGAATAGGTACTATGGCCATTTGGAGGATATAATTGAGTGTGATTTCAATTCCTTTAAAATAGTTTTGTTTTAGGTTAAATGGTATAGGCTATGGATGCATGAACATGATCTTGAAAGAACTGTTATTGAGCATGATAATGGATTTTCCATCGTTAAGACAAGGGAATTTGAACTGGGTACAGAGCCTTATGTTCTTCCAAGTCAATGTGAGCAAGTATTTTACTCAGAGGTACCTGGTAAAGCAAGTTGGTCATACATTGTTAGATATGATCCAAGAGGAAGACCGGTAAAGTATAATCATGTAGCCGAGGATGAATATAATATTGAGGAAGAAGATCATGATTATGAAGATCAAGAGCAGGTGGCTCATGTAGTCTATGTGTCAGACGAAGAAGTTGAAGAAGTTGATCATCCAAATGTAGGAGACAACGATCTCATTGATGATATCGATAACTATATTAGAAAAAATGATGTCTATGATGATGTTGATAGGGATGAGCCTTTCCTCAATATCGATTCTTTGAACCAGATCATGATACAGATGTTGAGCCAGATGAAGAAGAAGATGATTGATATTTAATTGTTGAAAAGAAGAGGTACGTGTTTATATATTTTATATGATCTTTATATGTTTTTATTTTTTATAATATAGTATATGATACATGTTTTTTAGAATTTTAAATTAGGTAATATGGGGAAATTGAGAGTGATGTGAGGGGGGGGCACATAACTAGAGATTACACCTTCACTTGGTTTCCACTGTTTAGTAGAGAATGAACTATTCTCGAAACCAAGAAGAGATATGCGCAACTGTGCCTAATCATACCAATGATGTAGGTATGTCCATCATCAATTCATCATGTAAACCATAAACCCTGATTTAGTGGAGTCATCAATTTTTTCACAGTGAATGGATGCGTTGTTGTTGACATGGAATGGGACAACACATGTACCTTCTTAATTTTATTCCTTCACTTGATGTGGGCCTGTGATCCAGGTGGATATTGGTGGCCACCCACCTATTCCACTTGGACCCCAACCATTGCTTCTTTCAGTTTTTCAGTTTCCGCACAGTTTACTATTTTTAGCAGTTTTTAGGGTCCTGAACTTCCGAAGCCATTTTGAGGCCATAAACGACATTTTTTCGAAAAATAGGGAGCCACATAGGTCGCATATCATGTTTCTCACCCAAAATTTGTAGTCCTCCAATAGATCTTTCTAACGAGGTATGGAACGCATCAAATGAAGATCGTATGCCAAGGTTACGTCCTCGGGAAGTTGATGTGCCAACTTACCCAAACGAGGCCCATATTCTTGGCGTTTCATCTCCTAGGGTTAGGTCTTTGGATGTTTAGGGTTTTCCATTGTTTCTTAATAATAATAGGCCTTCGAGACTCATTGTAACACAGTTCATAGGCCAGTAGTCACCACATCTCTTCTCAGAGATAAGCTACCAGTGCCCTAGCTAGTTTATTTCCATTCTGTCTATAAGCACATTTCAGTCATTTGTTATTAATGAAATGAAGTGTTATTTGTTTATGTGTATTTCTATATTTCATTGTGTTCCTACATAAATTTGGATCAGTGGTATCAAAGCGGTCTACTCATTCTCGATCCTTCTTTGCATGTCCCCAACAAGGTCGGGGTATAAGGAGTTGGGGCTTGATCTAGTTGAACCTTTGCAAGATCAACCTCGCAAACCCCGATGACTGCCCATGGGGGAAGAAAATAAAGATGAGGGAGTAGGATATCCTATCAAAATGTTGCTCGAGGAGGCCCTCGAGAAACAAAGGAACGCGATGATGGACAACTTTTCCCAGATTCTTCAACGGATTCCCACTGGCGGCGCATCGACATCCAATAGCCACTCTGGAGTCACCACTCCTTTTAAGGTACAAGTAGACTTTGACATTCCCATATTTGAGGGCCAAATAGATGCATATGCCATAGATAGATGGTTGAATCTGTTAGAAGGATATTTCTTGGTTCATGACTTTTTCGACTGAGAAAAGATTATTTTCGCACTCCTCAAATCCGCCCCCCATGTCAAGGACTGGTGGGAAACCTACTCGGAGAAACAGGATGAGGGAGAATCCTCTCTATTCTCAGCCACACCCACTTGGAATTATTTCTGAGACGCCATCAAGGAACAATATTATCCCGTGGGGA
>SNQJ01S0069843.1:14119-39383 GCA_010110895.2 Picea sitchensis | reverse complement strand
TTCCTTCTACTAAGCATGGAAATGACTGTGTTTTTGTGGTCATCGATCGATTCTCGAAGATGTCCATTATGATGGCCTGCAAGAAGAATATCACAGCAGAAGCCACTGCTAAACTTTTCTTTGAACGAGTGTGGGTACACTTTGGGATCCCATAGTCTATCATCTCAGATCAGGAAAGTAGGTTCCTCAGTACATTTTGATCTAGCCTCTGGTCATTGTTGGACACCAAGCTCACCAAGTCCACAACTTTCCATCTGCAAACTGATGGCCAGACAGAGGTCGTCAACCGGATGATTGTACACATTATGCATATGTACAATTCAAAGCATCCATGCACATGGGATGAGAGCCTCCCCTATGTACAACACAGTTACAACTGGGATCTCCATAGCTCAACCAACCACAACCCCTTTCAAGTGGGCTTGGGATTCCAGCCACTATGTCCCATTAACATAGCCATGCCATTTGTGGCTACTCAGGAAGATTCATCTCATGTCCAGTCTGAGGCTGAAAAGGAAAATGACTTCATTGAGAGCATTCAACACATCCGCCAACATGTTCATGACATGTTGGATAAAGCCATTGCTAAGTACAA
Organism: Picea sitchensis; assembly: GCA_010110895.2. Taxonomy (NCBI): domain Eukaryota; kingdom Viridiplantae; phylum Streptophyta; class Pinopsida; order Pinales; family Pinaceae; genus Picea; species Picea sitchensis. Next base: position 38,788 of record SNQJ01S0069843.1, on the reverse strand, counting down.
GCAGCGACATGATCAACATCAGGTTCCACACAACTTCCAGGTGGGAGACAAAGTGTGGCTGCATTTGCAAAAGGAGCGCCTTGCTGGACCCCACTGCAAGCTTCGTCCACTCCAATATGGGTTGTACACCCTCACCAAGGCTGTAGGGGAAAATTCCTTTGAGCTCAGAATTCCACCATTCTTTGGTCTGCAGCCAGTGTTCAATGTGGACCACCTTCGACCCTACTTTCCACCTCTACTAGACACATCCGACATGGCATAACAACTCACACCAACATAGTTAATTCCAGACTACATGGAACAAGCCAGAACTGATCAGATCATGGATACACAGATCAAAAACACCTGAAAACAAATGATACCGCTATATCGAGTTGTCAAAGTAGGCCAACTCCTTCACCAAGGCAAGTGGCTCACCAGGGACCAAGTTCAGCAGAAGTTTCCTCATCTCATGTAGGAACTCAATGCAATGGGGACCATTTATTCCTAAGGGGATAGGAATGATCTAGGTGGATATTGGTGGCCACCCACCTATTCCACTTGGACCCCCACTAATGCTTCTTTCAGTTTTTCAGTTTCCGCACAGTTTACTATTTTTAGCAGTTTTTCGGGTCCTGAACTTCCAGAGCCATTTTAAGGCCTTAAACGACGCTTTTTCGGAAAATGGGGAGCAACATGGATCATATATCGATGTTTCTCACCCAAAATTTGTAGTCCTCAGATAGATATTTCTAATGAAGTATGGAACGCGTCAAACGAAGATCGTATGACAAAGTTATGTCCTTGGGAAGTTGATGTACCAACTTACCCAAATGGGTCCCATAGTCTTGGCGTTTCATCTCCTAGGATTATGTCTTTGGATGTTTAGGGTTTTCTATTATTTCTCAATAATAATAGGCCTTCGAGCCTCATTATAACACAGTTCAGAGGCCAGTAGCCGCCACATNTTTTTGCATTCTCATCTATTGTACAAAGGCCTCTAGAGCCTCATTGTAATCATCTTCTCACAGATGCAAGTAGCAGCCATATCTCTTCTCAGAGATAAGCTACCAACGCCCTAGCTAGTTTATTTCCATTTTGTCTGTAAGCACATTTCAGTCATTTGTTATTAATGAAATGAAGTCTTATTTCCGCTGCATCTCTGCGTTTATGTGTATTTTTGTATTTCATCGTGTTCCTACATAAATCTGGATCAGCCTGGTCATTCCTAGCCTTGAATTGAAAGTTGCCCCTAGTCTTAGTCATCACCCTTCATGACACTTGTCACCCAACAATGATTATATCAGAAGTTTGGAGGCATATGGGCATTGGGATAATGAGGATTTATAACCCTACAGTAACAAGAGACATTAATTGAACTTTGACTACATTTAAAGGTGTGTGCAATTGAAAATACTAACAACCCAAAACTAAAAGGGATCAATACATAGATTGTCAATGAGAGGTGATCTAGCCGTGGTGTGTAGGAAGAGGCCTAACACTTTCAAAATTATCATTCTCCAAATATTTTATACAAATTTTACAAGGAAATTGTACTAGGACTAGACGCGGGAAATAATGACCTGTGAATGGGGCCATTATTGAAATTTTTTCAAATTGTTTCTGAATGCATTGAAATTTGACATGGATAGACTATTCACATGCCTTAACAATATTTGAGGGTTTATGGACTCAAATTTGACTCACACACCCACTTTCTTCCATCACCAATTCATCATGTAAACCATAAACCCTAATTTAGTCGAGTCATCGATTTGTCGGGTTTTAGTGTTCCTAGTGAATGGATGCACTGTTCTTGACATGGAATGGCACAACACATGTACCTTCTTAATTTTATTCCTTCACTTGATGTGGGTCTGGTCATTCCTAACCTTGAATTCAAAGTTTCCCCTAGTCTTAGTCATCACCCTTCATGACACTTGTCACCCAACGATCATTAGATCACAAGGTTGGAGGCATATTGGCATTGGGATCATGAGGCTTTATAACGCTACTGTAACAAGAGACATTAATTGAACTTTGACTACATTGAAAGGTGCATGAAATTGAAAATACTAACAACCCAAACTAAAAGGGATCAATACATAGACTGTCAATGAGAGGTGATCTGGCCGTGGTGTGTAGGAAGAGTCCTAACACTTTCAAAATTATCATTCTCCAATTATTTTATACAAATTTTATAGGGAAATTGTACTAGGACTAGACACGGGAAACAATGACCTATGAATGGAGCCAACGCTAAAAAAATTTCAAACTATTTTTGAATGCATTGAAATTTGACATGGATAGACTATTTGTGTGCCTTAACGATATGGGAGAGTTTTGGACTCAAATTTGACTCACACACCCACTTTATTCCATCGTCAATTCATCATGTAAACCATAAAACCTAATTTAGTGGAGTTATCAGTTTTTTGTTTTAGTATTCCCAGTGAAGAGACCAATGTAAAACAAAATTACAAATATCTTATTAATTATCACATGGGGGTGGTGTTTCTATACTCGACCCATGTGATAGTGGGCTCTAATAATTGCATATAATCATGGGACATGAGGTTCTTTTGACTATCATTGTCGAGTATGATGGTGGTAAACTAATGTTTAATGTAGCAATTATGAATGAAAAGAATGTTATTGTCTTGGGTCAAGAGAAGGAGAGATGGATCTTCCATGCTAGGTTTGGTAAGGTAATGTTTTATGGATTTGATTAAGGGTAGGGAATAATCGAGGGTTCTTAAAATTTATATTTAGATTGATCGATATACAAGGCTTTGGATGTAGATTGACATATTAGAACTTGTCAATCTGTCGCATAATGTGTGTAGGTTTTATAGAAGTGATACCATTAGTTTTTCTAGAGGATAAAGGGACAATGAATTTAGGGTTTTGAGGGCAAGCAGGAGAAGGCAATGTGCTAGGATTAGGGTTGTGTGGATTATGGTTAGCTAAAGGGGTAGGGTGGAAATAGGATTGTAAATGAGGGTGCTTCTCTACTTTGTATTCAATGGCCAAGGCACTGATAAAGGCTTGGTTAAGGGTGTTTCTCTCAATCATGGATACTTCATAGATAAAAAAGGACTAGCAATCTATAATTAAACTTGTCAAGAATAAGTACCGCATATGATTTGTGAATCTGGAGGTAAATCTAGAGTTCTGTGGAAACTGCCTACACATGAGATTGGGAAGATAGCTTAGGGGGTAGAAATACTACTTGATTACTTCACAACATGTATTCCAAGTGGTGATGGGATTTGGAGCAAAGCTAGAAGTAGCATCACCATTAATTTCATTATATAGTTCTAGTGTTGTGAATTGTGACTACCACCAAGTTTGAGAGATCATTTATAAATGGTTATTAGCAAGGAGTGATAATTGAGATTTCTTCATATCCACATTGGTCTATAAGTAGGCTACATACGAGGCTACAAGTCCATGAGTCGAAGATATCTCCATTCATTTTTCCATCATATTTTGATAAGGTGATTCATGTATCCAACTAAAAAATGGAAGTTTGAGGTTTCTTGCTTGAGTATTCAAGGAGTTCATTGTCTACTACATAGATAAATTTGTTTAGGGATGATTCTCCTTCATTTGAAGAGGGATTTTCATGATAAACCATGACAAAAAGAGGTCATTATGAGGGGATAGAATCTGGAAACCCTAGCTCCGAAAGAACCCTAGTGAAATAGAGAAGGAAGGTGTGTTGGGCTAGGAGTGATCAATATAAATGGAAGGAGGAAATAATTTGGGTTAGTATATAGTATCCAATATAAATCTAAGGGGAAATAATTGAAAAATTAATGAATTGACTTGAGAAAACTCCACCCAAGATTTGGGTGGGAGGGTTTTTATCCAAAGGAACCAAAATTGCAAAAAAATATTCTTTGAAAATCAAGGAATCCACTTAAATTCTGGACTAAATCAGGCAATGGCTTGAGATTAGGCGCCAATGTAGATTTGGGTGGGAGGGCACACTCTAAAGATGAGAGATGGTTTCTAGGTGGCGCATGAAGCTAAAAGAAACAAAAAATGTGACATGAGTAGGCATAGACTAATTCTATAATACCAAATTATGAAAGTGAATACCTCTCAAACCAAAAAACCCTAGCTTGAAAGGGAAGCGCACAACCTAAATAAAGAGTTAACCCAAAAACCGAGAGAAATGACAACAAATGTGAAGAGCCTCATTGCAAAATGGATTACTTTATTCATCTTGGACAATGGACTTACATAAGATTACAATGGGTCCACACAACCCAATCGATAAGAGAAATAACTAAACACTAATGCACATAGAAAACAACCCAATGACTGAGAGAAAAACAATTAAATACTAATGCGCATAGCTTAAAGGTTGAAAAGGTGCAACTAATTGTTGGGAATGATGAAATTTTTTCCTTGAAGCTAAGTGTTGCTAAGTAAAGTATAGATGAACTAGGAATCACTATGTAGAAGTTGAGGGGTGTGTCCTCCTTGGGGAGACTTCCCTAGATATTCATATAAAGACAAGATATATTAAATGAAGGAAGATTCAAATATACAAAATAAAACAATGAAATTCCAAAATCTAGGTTGGGCATGGGTTTCCTGAAGACATTTATATCCAAGGGGTGATGTATGCAGGATTCTTCTCACAAATTCATGCCCAAGGCATCTGGAAGTTAGAAACAATTACATGCATATATAATTAAAAAAACACATCAAAATTATAAAAATAAAGATAGGGAATGTGTGTACAACAATGTAACAAGGTGGATCTAAGATGCACAAATGCTACAAATAAAAAACCAAGGAAAATAGATTCATTAATCCAATCCTGAGACAACATTGAAAAACAAAGGAAGCTCCTCCCATATGGAGTCACCATTATGTTGACAAGAATTTTTGTATGAGCATACTAATTGATCCCCATTATTTGATTCAAAGGCTAGTCGTAGACAAAACATGTTTTAGTTCAAGGTCATAATGTGTTAAGTGTTGATTTCATGAAGGGTCATAGAGGTTATGTGTCAAATTATATCAAGAGGTTAGTGTGTTTAGGGTCATAGTGTGTTAAGTGATGATTATGTAAAGGATCATAAGGATCAAGGGGTATAATAGTGTCATAGTGTTTAGGGGTGATTATATCAGAGATCATAATAGTTAGGAGGTATAATATATCATCATAGTATATTATAAATTATAATATATACTTTATAATATATATATATTATATAATATATAAATTATATTATCTATAACTATAATAAAAAGAAAAAAGAAAAAACATACCAAAAAAATAAACAAATAACAAAATATAAGTTTGAAAAAAAAAAACACATTTCAACTCTCGCGCGAGCTAGATGCAGCAGGAGAATTTCTATGTCAGAATAGAGAAGGAGGGCACGCAGAGGAGGAGGAGGACATGCAGAGGATAAGGAGAGGAGGTGAGGGCATGTAGACGAGAGGGAAAGGAGGTGAGTGGACACAGAGAAGGTTAGGGCATGCAGAGCAGAAGGAGAGGAGGTAGGTCACACGAAGAGGAGGAGAAGGAGGTCAGGGTAGAGAGGAGGGCATGCATAGGAGGATAAGGAGAAGGATTTTGAGGGTAGAGAGGAGGGAATGCGAGGAGAAGGAGAAAAAGAAGGAGGTTGAGGAGAAGGAGAAGGAGGTCGAGGGAATATACGAGGGCTTGTGGAGGAGGAACAGGAGGTTTACCTTCGCATGAGGAGAAGGAGAAGGAGTTTTAAGGCAGTGAGGAGGGTACATGAGGAGAATTTTTGGATCAAGGGAATGTTGGATAGAGGAGGAGGATGGAACGCCATTTGAAACCTGTGCACGAGAAGAAGGAGGTCGACAATCAATTCAACATGGTATTATTTCTCTTCTTTTAAGTTTTCTGGTATTTTAATCTTGAAACATGCCATGAACATGTTCACATTATCCATTTTATATTTCAATCTTGGGATCATTAGTATCCCATTCATTACTGTAAATTCTCAAGGTTTTTCCAAAGATATTACAAACCAATACCATAAATGAAGAAAACAAATTAAATAAATGACAATGAGAGAGTTGTGACCATATGTCAACTAAATTGTCCCCTTAAAAAAACTTCATTGATGTGCAAGGGAGCAATTTGTCTGTGAGAAAAAACCAAACTTCTAGCCCCACCACATACATTCAATAAGGTGTGTGGGATAAACACACCCTCAAAACAACAAAAAATTCACAAGAAGATACCTAAAACCCTAGTATCATTCTTAGAGATTAATTTAAAGGCTTTGAGTCAACACCTTAGGCCTATGAACCACTACCAAAATAAAGGGCACCCAACACCATTGATGAGGTAAAAAAAATAAACTACAATTCAATTCTATTATTTCAATCCTTAAAGATTATGCTCACCACCCCCATCAATATCTCTTTTGTGTGGAGAATGTTAGGGCCAAAATCCACTCATGCAAATCAGAATTAAAAAACTATAAATGAAGTAAAATTCAACTTTAGGTTTGGCATAGTACTCATGTAACACCCTGTTTCCCCCAGTCTATAAAAATAATTATATTGGCCAAGAACTATGGAAAACTCAAAGATGTGAATGTTTGATTTGACTGACCTTTGTATAAAAGGTCGATGAATGTAAATTATGTTATGAATAGGTGTGCATGATTGCTGGGAGGGGGTGTGATAAAAGAGACCATGATGGCTAATAAGAGGTTGTGTAAGGGACCTGGAATGGTTGCGTTAACTTCCACCGAGCAAGTATTGTAATGGGCTATACTGGCTCACAAACCAAAGCAACTCTCTGATCCGAGAATGGATTTACCGTCAGATTGGTAGGTGGGGAGGCTCCTCAAGAGTTAATGAGGGGATGGGGGTGAACTACCCATCCGTAATAGACCTCAGACCTGACCAGGGATGGCAGAATTACAGCCACACACAACATTGCAGACATAAATTGGCAAGAGAGGAAGTGTGGTAACGAAGAGAGTAGTGCGCGCGACAGGGGATCGTGAAAAGAGACTGTAGAAACCCTGGAAACACCGAGAGTTCTAAATACCAGGAGAAGGAGAGTAACCTTCGTCTTGTATTATTTTCCTGCAACAGGAGAAGGAGAGTACCCTTCATCCTTGATTTCTGTTGAGATGGAAGTAGGAGACTAAACCTCAAAGCATCGTGGTCTAGCTCGAGGGTGGCTAGTGGTAAATTTTTTTGGAATCACTGAGCCTATGGTTGGGTGGAAACGAGCACCCCTCTCAATAGTTGCATCATGCTTGGTAGATTTGATAAGTTTTTATACCTTGTATTTTGAGCTAAATATATTGAATGCATACTTGTGTTTATATGCCCATAATAATTTATGTGTAGAATGATTGCCTGGTGTTTTAAACTGGAAATAATGGATGCATGTGTATGCTTATATTTCCTCGATGGTTTCTGTACAAATGGTTAAGTCTATGGTAGGAAGGGTAGCTCTCTAAGGTATCAGACTTGTGGGAGTTTGAAGCCCCGAGGAGTCGAATTTCATGATTCAAGCTCAGAAGGGATAGCGAGCCCAATTATGGAAAGAGAGAATACCCTATTATTCTATTGATGAATGGTCGAAATCCTTTCGAGAATACCCCAGATCTGTCGAGACCAATGGATCTAGAGGAGGGGCGTAGGCGTTAACACCTTGACCCTTTCAGCCTTCATATGTAGCGATGGGATCCCGGACCGTAGATCCAAGGATCTGTCAGAGCCCTATTGACTGTCGATATTAGCCTTGTATAGGCAGGAGAATAGCATTTCGCTGGCTCACAACTTCAAGTGGTCAAGGGTAGGGCTGCATGAACTCACAATTCGTGAGATCACGACGTGATCATGACCATTGGATCTAAGGCATGGGAGAACCGTTGGATCAGAACCTTCGTGGGTATCACCTATCGGGGGTTCGAAACTTGAGAGAGTTTATTTTCGATTGTAGAAGTCGTGAGATGCGAGTAGCTATAGCATTTAGCCTAGGAAGTAGGTAACCGGTGGTGGACACGTGTCACGCTCAGAAAGAGTCAACCCACTATTGACTTATCGTGGCTCGGGGTTTTGCAGGATGAAGAATCTACACCTTGATCGCTAAGGCCGCGAAATGCCAAGAGTCGAGGTCTCTTGCGATGGTCAACAGTGACACATCCCATGAGCAGAGTATAGTGGGGTTGACAGGTGGTGTGTGCACGTCATTTTGGCAGAGTCCATGCAACATTGACCTATCGCGTCTCAGGGATTCGCGAAGGAGGAGAATGAGAGCTCAACACCTTAACTGGCGAGGTTTCCAGTGGTGCTAATGTATAGCCTATCCTATGGTTACATGTAGCAGGCATTAGTGAGGAGGGATCCATAACCGTATAACATCTCGAGTATTGATGTTTGGAGAAAGGGGAGTCGAGAGTCTTGATTCCTGATTCGCGAAGGTGCGAAAGGCACTTGCACTAAGGCAATCTTGTGGTAGTTTGGAGGAGGTTAAGGGTAGAGAGGGTCTATGCGAGGCCCCATAGAAATATCAAGGATTCTATTCCTCGAAGAAAAAGACGAAAAATCTAAGTTGATGTAGTGGGTGTGAGACAAATTGGTATCAGAGCATGGTTAAAACACTTGGCCTACTTGGGCTCATGAACGAGTTGAGCAGAAACTCCATTTGAAGCACTCTTAAAAAGAGTAACCTTCTATCTTAACCCCTTTAGCAAAAGCCGAAGTTGAGAATGAAAATTCCTATTGTCTATGTGCATTTGAAAAATATGAATTATGCACTGATTGTGAATGAATATAATGTTGACTAACAATAAGTGTTTTTCTTGCACAACAAGCGGACGATCAACCGCAGAAAATTACAGATGCATAGAATGGTGACACACCATGAAGTGGGGGATGGCTCCCACAACAGAGATGAAGAGTCTGATGAAAGGAGATTGGTATAGACCCCTCCTAATCTAGATGAGACTATGAGAAGCCTCATGGTTGAATTATAGAGATGCAAGGATGACAACGAGAGGTTGATAAAAGAGAAAGAGAAGCAGACGAAAATTAATGCAGTCTTACTGCAGAGTTTATCCGACATACAAAGGCAATTGCAGCATGAACCTGACACTAGTCACACAGACTGACGATAGACAAAGAAAAGTCGAAGTCCACCTGATATACAAAAACGTGGTCTTTTAAGTGGCCATACTGGGAAGAGAACCTCAAGAAAGGTCCACCCCAGATATAAGGGACAAGTGTCAGATGATCCCTTGGGAAAGGAAACTGGCGACTCGGAGGGATCCTCTAGTAGCAGAACTAGTTCTTATTTTCGAAGAAAACAGAAGAAGCGAAAGCATTCCAAAAGTCATAATCTCGAAGAATTCAAGAAGGCTAAACCACCCTCTTTCGACGGTGAAATAAATAAAGGGGAGGAAGTTGAGGCCTGACTACTTGGACTAAAGAAGTATTTTAGAGTCCATGACTTCTTAGAAAACTTGAAGGCCCGAGTAGCCACTTTCAACTTGGATGGAAAGGATTCCATTTGGTGGGAAGACCTTAAGAATGTAAAAGGGATTCACGAAGAGGACCTATATTGGGAACGGTTTGAGAAATACTTCAGAAAGAAGTATCTGTCGGAAAGGTATTTCGATGAGAAGACTAAAGAATTATATGAACTCAAACTGGGGCAACTCACCATAGAGGAATATGTCAGCAGATTCCTCAATTTGTTGAGGTACGTACCCTATATAAAAGTAGAGAAGGAAAAGGTGCAATGATTCATCAGTGGACTACCTAAGGACTATCAGAACAGGATTGATTTTGATGAGCCAAAGACCCTAGAAGACACTATCCGAAAGGCAAGATATTGTTATGAACATCTGGGGCATCGGACAAAACCTCATGAAAATTAGAAGCAGAAGAATAGTCTGGTATTCTAGAAAAAGGGGTTTAAATCCTCAAGATTTAAAAACTATAAGAAGGACTCAAGGATGAGATTCCCAAGACGAAGTGTACATCAGTAGAATTTCCCCTCCCAGAGAAAAAATAAACTTTCTGGATCTACCCCAGGAAAGACTGATAACCCAAAGAGAGAACCCTTGAAATTTTGGGGTTGTGGAGAAGAACATCTACTAAGGGACTTCCCACACCGACAAAAAAATAGTTGGAGAATTTACAATGTTCAAGAAGCTACCACTGTCAATGACGTAGCCAAGAGTGTGCCGCAAATTTATGCAACATTGGATAATAAACAAGCTGACCACCAAGCTTCAATGATGGAGATGGAAGGTATGCTCACCAACCGTCTAGTGTTTATTCTAATTGACCCTGGTTCAAATTTGAGTTATATAGCCCCTAAGGATGTTGATAAGTGTAAATTACAGCCACATAAACACACCAAGCCATGGTTGGTATAGTTAGACATTGGCACCAAAAGAAAGGTAGTGAAGGTCATACCAACTTGCCAATTCACTATGGGTGAATTCCCCACCCAAGAAACCCTTAACATACTACCCCTAGGATCATATGACTTGTTGATTGGAATGGACTGGCTACCCACATATAAATACAGACTAGACTGTTACCATAAAACGTTAGAATGTGTAGGTGAAGAAGGAAGAAGGATAACCCTTCGAGGGATCCAAAAACCCCTCTCGGTGAGATGAATATCAACCCTCCAAATGAGAAAGTATTGCAAAAAGGGATGTCCACTTTATGTGATACAGGTGTTGGAATTCGTTGAAGATGACAAACCGAGCCTCGAAGATCACCCCACACTAAGAGAATATAGAGATGTATTTTTGGAAGAGGTACCGCGTCTACCTCCGAGAAGAGACCTTGACTTATCGATAGAACTTGAACCAGGCGTGGTGTTAGTGTCTAGGACACCCTACAGGATGAGGACACCTGAGCTAATTGAGCTTAAATTACAACTAAAGGAAATGATGAACAAAGGCTATATCCGGCCTAGCGTGTCTCCATGGGGAGCACCAGTTCTTTTTGTAAAGAATAAATATGGTACCCTCCGATTATGCATTAATTATAGATAGCTCATTAAGGTAACCATAAAGAACAAGTACCCCTTACCCAAAATCGATGACCTGTTTGATCAATTGGGAGGTTCTTCCATCTTCTCAAAGATTGACTTCAGATTTGGATACCATCAAGTCTGAATCAAGGGTGAAGACATCCACAAAACTGCCTTCAGGATGAGATATGGTCACTATGGGTTTGTGGTAGTACCATTTGGATTAACCAATGCCACTACCACTTTTATGGGTTTGATGAACAATGTGCTCAGCAAATTCCTAGACAAATTTGTACTGGCTTTTATTGATGATATATTAATTTACTCCAAGAATAGAGAGGAACATGAGGAACATCTTAGACTTATGCTTCAAATTCTAAGATAACATCAACTCTATGCCAAATTCAACAAGTGTGACTTTTTCCATAAGCAAATACATTACTTGGGCCATGTCATATCCGAAAAAGGAGTAGCAGTAGACCCTGACAAGATCAGGTCTATCATCGGATGGCCTACCCCAAAGGACGTTTCAGATATCATATCCTTTATGGGCTTAGCAGGATACTATAGGATATTTATAAAAGGATTCTCCAAGATTGGTTTTCCAATCACTGCCCTCCAAAATAAGGGAGCTAAATTCATGTGGACACAAGAATGTGAAGAAAGATTTCAATCCCTAAAACATCTACTGACCCATGCACCCGTGTTGAAGATCGTTGATCCTGAAAACGACTTCCTCGTGTGCACAGATGCCTACAAGGAAGGGATCGGAGGAGTCCTTATGCAAGGAAGAAGTGTAGTCTACTATGAATCCCAAAAATTGAATGAGCACAAAGTCAACTATGTGACCCATGACCTAGAACTTGCCGCCATAGTGCACGCCTTAAAAATGTGGAGGCATTATCTCCTGGGAAGGAAATTTGTACTTATGACAGACCACTATGGACTACGATATCCATTTGACCAACCAAAACTCAATGCTAGACAATCTAGGTGGATGGCCCTTCTTAGTTAGTTTGATTTCGAAATCAAACATATCAAGGGAAAGGAAAATAAGGTGGTCGATGCTCTTAGCAAAAGTATGAGAACAATTCATCTGGCAGCGGTGAGCACCTGCGAGACAAATGACAAGGAAAGAGTCAGGAATGCACAGGAAACAGACACATTCTTCCAGACCGTGACCTCATACCTGGAACAAGAACCCACAGGGATAAAGTATGAAGGCTACCAGATGATAGATGGAGGTCTACTAACTTACAAAAATAGATTGTATATTCCAGATTGTGATGACTTGAAGAGGGTCATAATGGACAAACTAAATAGAAGACCCTATACTGGTCATCCAGGATACTAGAAGATGATCACAACCACTAGGAAAAAATCTTATTGGATTGGATTGAAGAAAGCCATAGTTGATTACTTAGCCAAATGCATAGAGTTCCAACAGGTTAAAGCAGAACACCAACACCCAATACGATTATTACAACCCCTGCCAATCTCATAATGGAAATGGGAAACCATCTCAATGGATTTCATCACTGGATTACCAACCTCGACCAAACAGAATGATGACATCATGGTGGTAGTGGATAAATTGAGCAAGTCTGCTCATTTTATCCCCATCAAGTCAACTTGAAAGGAAATAGACATCGCCAACGTATTCATGAAGGAGATATTCAGACTACATGGTATGCCTAAAGAGATCATGTATGACAGAGACACGAAATTTACTTCCAACTTTTGGAAATCCTTGATGGTTGGTCTGGAGACTAAATTACTATTTAGCACAGCCTATCATCCTCAAACCGATGGAAAGACAGAAAGAGTGAACCAAATATTAGAAGACATGCTAAGGATGCATGTAATGCATCAACCCAAAAAGTGGGAAGATTACCTGTCACTGGTGGAATTCGCCTACAACAATGTCTACGAAGAATCCCTGAAGATGAGCCCTTTCAAAGTCCTCTATGGTAGACCGTGCAATACTCTAGTCAGTTGGAGTAATGCTGTGAACAAAGTTAGTATTGGACTCGAGATGTTGAAAGAAATGGAACAACAAGTGACTCAGATAAAACAAAATATAAAAGTCGCTCAGACTAGACAGAAAAGTTACGCCGACCAAAAGAGAACTCTAAGAGAATTCAAGATGGGAGACCACGTATATCTCAGAGTTAGGCCTAGGAAGAGTTCCCTGAGTATGGGAGCTTGTGCCAAGTTGGCACCTCAATATTGTGGACCCTTTGAGGTTCTAGATAGAGTGGGACCTATAGCCTATAGGCTAGCACTTCCTCCCATAGTAAAAGAACATAATTGTTTCCATGTTTCATTATTGAAGAGATATGTACATGATTCTAATCATATAATTGACTGGTCTATGATCTAGGTGGAACCAAAGGGAGAATTCTTTCCAGAACCTCAATGCATACTGAATAGAAAGGAAACCCCACTTAGGAACCGAACCATTGCATAGGTCAAGGAGCAGTGGAATCATTTTGGCCCATATGAGGCAACGTGGGAAATGGAAGATGCCATGAAATAGGCATATATGATTTTTTTTACTTCTATACATACACGTCATGTTGATAGATAGAACATCAAGGATGATGTTCCTTTAAGGGGGAGGGAATTGTAACACCCTGTTTCCCCCTGTCTATAAAAGTAATTATATTGGCCAGGAACTATGGCAAACTCAAAGACGTGAATGTTTGATTTGACAGACCTTTGTATAAAAGGTCGATGAATGTAAATTATGTTATGAATAGGTGTTGCATGACTACTGGGAGGGGGTGTGATAAAAGAGACCATAATGGCTAATAAGAGGTGGTGGAAGGGACTTGGAATGGTTGCATTAACTTCCACTGAGCCAGTACTGTACTGGGCTATACTTTCTCACAAACCAAAGTAGCTATCTGATCCTGGAATGGATTTCCCATCAGATTGGTAGGTGGGGAGGATCCTCAAGAGTTAATGAGGGGATGGGGGTGAACCACCCATCTGTAATAGCCCTGATACCTGACCATGGATGGTGGAATTCATGCCACACGCAACCTTGCAGACATAAATTGGCAAGAGAGGAAGTGTGGTAACGAAGAGAGCAGTGCGCACAAAAGGGGATCGCGAAAAGAGACCGGAGAAACCCTTGAAACACTGGGAGTTATGAATACCAGGAAAAGGAGAGTAACCTTCGTCTTGGATTATTTCCCTGCAATAGGAGAAGGAGAGTAACCTTCGTCCTTGATTTCTATTGAGCTGGAAGTAAAAGACTGAACCTCAAAGCATTGTGGTCTAGCTCGGGGGTGGCTAGTGGTAAATCCATTTGAAATCATTGAGCCTACAATTGGGTGGAAATGAGAACCCCTCTCAACAGTTGCATCACGCCTGGTAGATTTGATAATTGTTTTATACCTTTTATTTCGAACTGAATATCATGAATCCATGCTTGTGTTTATATGCCCATATTAATTTCTTTGTAGAATGATTGCCTTGTGTTTTAAACTGGAAATAATGGATGCATGTGTATGCTTATATGTCCTCTATGGTTCCTATACAAATGGTTAAGTCCGGGGTCAGAAGGGTAGCTCTCTAAGGTCTCATAGTCGTGGGAGTTTGAAGCCCCAAGGAGTTGAATTTTGTGATTCAAGCTCAGAAGGGATAGCGAGCCCAATTATAGAAAGAGAGAATACCCTATTATCCGGTTGATGAACGATCAGAATCCTTTCGGGAATACCCCATATATGTTGAGACCGATGGATCTAGAGGAGGGGCATAGGCGTTAACACCTTGACCCTTTCATCCTTCATATGTAGCGATGGGATCCTAGACCATATATCCAAGGATCTGTCGGAGCCCTATTGGCCATCGATATTAGCCTTGTATAGGCAGGAGAGTAGAATTTCGCTGACTCGCGACTTGGAGTGGTCAAGGGTAGGGCTGCATGAAATCATGATTCGTGAGATAACAACGTGATCATGATCGTTGAATCCAAGGCATGGGAGAATCGTTGGATCAGAACCTTCGTGGGTATTTCCTATCAGGGGTTCGAAATTTGAGAGAGTTTCTTTTCGATTGTAGAAGTCACGAGATGCGAGTAGAACTAGTATTTAGCCTAGAAATTAGGTAATCGGTGGTAGACACGTGTCACACTGGGAAAGAGTCAACCCACTGTTGACTTATCGTGGCTTGGGGTTTCATAGGATGAAGAATATACACCTTGATCGCTAAGGCCATGAAACCCCTAGAGCCGAGGTCTCTTGCGATGAGAGATGGTGACACAACCCATGAGTAGATTATAGTGGGGTTGACAAGTGGAGTGTGCACATCGGTTTGGAAGAGTCCAGGCAACATTGACCTATCGCGTCTCAGGGATTCGTGAAGGAGGAGTACGAGAGCTCAACACCTCAATTGGTGAGGTTACGAGTGGTGATAATGTCTGGCCTAGCCTATGGTTACATGTAGCAGGCACTAGTGAGGAGGGATCCATACCCATATAGCATCTCAGGTATCGGTGTTTGGAGAAAGGGGAGTCAAGAGTCTTGATTCTCGATTCGTGAAGCTGCGAAGGGGACTTGCACTAAGGCCAACTTGTGGTCATTTGGAGGAGGTTAAGGGTAGAGAGGGTCTACATGAGGCCCCATAGAAGTCTCGAGGATTCTGTTCCTCAAAGAAAAGTTGAAAAATATAAATTGATGTAGTGGGTGTGTGACAACTCATGTAAACAAAACCATAAAGGGAAAATATTGCATGATCATGCAGACCCAAAATGTTTTATAGCACCCAACTAAATTCTCCCTCAAATTTGAGATTCAAATTCCACCACTTGTCCTTTTGAAGCGTCCATGTTGTGATCATCAATACCACATAGTTGAATATGATTAGTCGACACATCCATTAAGTCAAACTTGATATTGTTAGTGTGGCAGTATGACACTTTCTAGGACTTTCATATGCACCTATAGTCTCTATTTACTAATCACGTCAATGTTTTATCTTCACCCACTATGCATATGTTCCATCCTTGTCTCATTTTGAATGAACACCATGTAGGGAAATCTTGTGATTTTAATTATATTTCATCCCATTTGTATTCCATGTCTCATCCCTTCAATTCTACATGGTTTTTTTTGGACCTAAAACATTATAGAATTCAATTTTGGTTCGAGGTCAAGTCAGTGGGAAGTGTTGCACAACTAGACAACATAAGAATCTCACTCCCCCGATTCTATTATTGGACCAGAAATATCATAAAACACATGTTAAAACTTTATGCAACTATATGAATTGTGTATACACAATGACACTAAGATCATTGTATTTTTTAACATCACAATAGTCGTGGCCCAAAGAAACTAAAGTAGTTTCCATACAAAAAAGGTTCTTAAGAGAAACATGTTAAAGTATAGCCCCTAAGAGTTATCCAAGTTATTTTCAAGAATGTGATCCTCAATATTATCCTCTTCATGCACATTGATTTCTTCATGTTCCTCTCAATCTACTATTGGTGCACAATGATGCATGTGCTAGAGCTTTCAGTCCATATCTCGATGAGGCAAAATTTTATGAGGTACCTCCAAATATAAAAGTATAGAAAATAGATAATAGAGTCAAGAAATTATAAAAAAATAGGAGGTTATTGTGGCTTAGGTAATAGAATCTTGAAACACTTCTATTTCCTTTCTTTTGGATATGGAAGCTAGGGGGCATTTATTAGAACACCTTAACTAGGTGTGTTTATCATGAATAATTGTTTACCAATTTATCTTATATAAATGGTACTCTTTTCTCATAGATGGTATGAATTGTCCATACACAAGGACAGTAAGATTGGCATATTTCTTGACATCACAATGATCATGGCCCATAGAAATTGAAGTAGTTTCCAAACAAACAAGCTTCTTAAGAGAAGCATGTTGAGCTATAGCCCCTAAGAGTTATCTAATTTATTTGCAAGAATGTGATCCTCAATATTATCCTCTTCATCCATATCAATTTCTTCATGTTCCTCTCAATCTATTATTGGTGCACAATGATGCATGTGCTAGAGTTTTTGAACCATAGCTTGACCAAGGAAAATTTTAGGAGCTACCTCTAAATTTAAAAATATAGAAAAACAATAATAGAATCAAGAAACAAGAAACAAGAAACAAAAGGAGCTTACTATGGCTTAGGTAATAGAATCATGAAACAATGATCGAGTGATATAAAGAAGATGAAAGATAGCCTATTGATAACAATATTTTTTCACTGGGACCACAAAGCTCAATAATTATATCAAACCCTTTTATTGATGTTTCAATTACACAAAACCTTCTATGTTTGATACTTATGAAAAAATAATTAGATTGCACTCTTGGACACCAATTTGAATTTATTTTGGTATTTTGACTACAATTGGTAATTTTATAACCAATTCTACTATCATTGTCATGAGAGGAATATTAAAGGAGCTAGAGCACAATTATTAAATAAAAAAATTATGATTGAATGTGAGTAATGTGAAATTATAAAACCATGATGAGAACATAAGTTCTTAATAAACATGGAGTTACCTTTGATGTCCTGATGAAGCTAAAATAAAATAGGGCAATATAGTTATAATGTTAATAAAATAGTCTTGCTTTTTCTCGCTTCCAGCCTAACATGTGGTTTCTTTTTGACCACCATGGTTTAGTTGGTTTCATCAGCCTTACGGACTTGAGGAGCTAGAGGAGGTTGGGTTTACACATTAACTTTCCTAACATACAATGGACAATCTCTTTTCTATGGTCTGTAAGAAGGTATTCAAAATATCAATATACAGAAACAAAAAACATACTATTGTAGAGTAATAGTTAACTATTGTCGAAATTTATGGTATATGTGCCCTATTATTTTACACATTACGTATTAGTTTTCATATTTCCAATTTGTTGTTGTGAGTTTCTACAAGTTTCCATTTATGCTCATTACATCATATCGAATGTAAGTCAATTCTAGCCCCCTAGCCTCCTTGGGAATTATATAAAAGTTCCACGACACCAATAGGAGGCATCTTTTCTTGTCTGCAGGTTGTTTCCTCCAAATTTCAAATTACCTATAAGAAGCATATTCAATTTCCTATATCCTATAGTAGAAGGAAAAAAGAAAAAGAACAATAAATGCCTTTCTAGAAAGATATTGTTAGCTATGTTGGTGATTCTCCTTGCAAGTAGTACACCTTGAGAAAATTGTCTATGAAGGTCATTCTCAAAGTTGTTCAACACCCAATTGCATAAGTCTTCTACAAGTACGTCAATTCTAAAGGGTATTCCTAAATACCTTATAATATATCCCATCTAAATAACTTCCCATTTTTTAACAAGATAGTTAGGGAATTCATCCTACCGAATAATAAGGGCCTCTACCTTTTCCTTTATGACCACTGCACATGTTGTCCTAGTGAATATATTCAAACACTACATCATTCCTTCTATGTTTGAGTTCAAGTTTGAGAGAAATGTTGTCTGCAAGATGTACATTAAGAAATTGTTCTCCATCAAGAATGAGAATTCCTCTAATCCACCCTTGGAACCACTCTTCAAGATGAAACTATATACTACTATATGCAACTTTATGCAAAAAATGAAACTTATGCAACTATATGCAACTATATGAAACTACATAGAAACTATATGCAACTATGCAACTATATGAAACTATATGCAAATATGCAACTTATCCAACTATGAAACTATGCAACTATATGGAACTTTATGCAACAATGCAACTTATGCAACTATGCAACATGAAACTTATGCAACTTATGCAACTTTATGGAACTTATGTAACTTTATGAAACTATATGAAAGTACACAACTATATGCAAGTTATGAAACTTTATGCAAATATTCAAATATATGAAAAATATGCAACTTTATGAGAATTCCTCTAATCCACCCTTGGAATCACTCTTCAAGATGCAACTATATGCAACTATATGCAACTTTATGAAAAAAATGCAACTTATGCAACTATATGTAGCTTATGCAACTATATGCAACTATATAGAAACTATATGCAACTATATGCAACTATGAAACTATATGAAACTATATGCAAATATGCAACTTATCCAACTACGCAACTATGCAACTATATGGAACTTTATGTAACAATGCAACTTATGCAACTATATTGCAACTATTTTGTACGCAACTATATGCAAATATGAAACTATGAAACTATATACAACTATTCAACATGAAACTTATGCAACTTTATGGAGCTTATGCAACTTTATGCAACTATATGAAAGTATGCAACTATATGCAATTTATGCAACTATATGCAACTTTATGAAACAATGCAACTTATGCAACTATATGCAACTATATTGCAACTAAATGCAACTATATACAATTATATTGGTACCACAAACATATATTGGCACAATAACTTATCTTCTTGTTTAAACGAGTGTAGGTACCACCAAATAGGCATTTGTCGGATGTATCTTTCTCGAGTGATGATCAAGATATACTAAGAGAGGTTGAAAGTGAGACGTGTTGTACTATATCTATCGGTTCTAGATCAACTAGATCTGAAAAGTTAAGGAAATATTTCGTAAACGCATGCAATTTTTTATTGCCAACAGAGGGTCATGTAGCTATGATGCTGAGAGCATAGGTGACATTGATTTTCCCTTGAGTTATAAAAATCTAGTGCAACGATGGGCACCTAAAGATCTAACTGAAGTGGACACAGATTTCTTCATTAGTGGGAGGATGTATCGCATTTATCCTTCATCCTTACATGTATTGGGGCTATTTTCCATGGATGGCATAAAGGTCGGCTATGGCACTATAACTAAACTGGTGGAGTATGTTGGACCATTATACAAATACAATCACTGGTTGATGTTGGTATGATATACGTGAAGTATGTGGATATACAAAGTTGCCACAAATTATATACAACTAGTAGATAACAATAAAAATAAAGGGGCAACTATGTATATTTATGGAAGGCCAAAAGCTACTGGAAACATTGCGGGATTTATAAATAGTACACAACCAATGGAAGCACTAATAAACCGAATTGCATATTTGAGGGACGCGAAGGAAATTGTATAGTTGTATGTGCAAAAAAAACAATAGTTCCAGGTGAAGAGTTGTTGATCGATTACAACTTAAATTGAATATATGGATGGGGTGCGACTATGGGGGTAAATATCTTACATACCATTCAACTAAACCTTTGATCAGTCATTGTTACAATTTATTGTTGCAATATTTCAATTTTTTACTGTATATATTTCATTTTTCATTATTTATTTTTCATAACTCTTGTTGATTAATTTATTGTGTCAACATCTATCCAGGGTGCCCGTGAGATATCACAGGCTACTTTTGTCCGGGGTGGCGGTGGAAAGGCACCCAGTGTGCCTCAAAAGGTAAATGTTAAATATAGTAACAACTTATGACTACAACAACTAAATTTCATAAATTTCATTATTTTTTTCTGATATTACCGTAATATTTCATTTTTTTAATGTTACAGGTGAATTCCATAACTTTTATTGATTGATTTACTATGACAACATCTGTCTAGGGTGACTGTGGAAAAAAATCACCCGCTACATCTGTCCAGGGTGACTGTGGAAAGGCACCTGCTATGCATCACTAGGTAAATGTTAAATACAGTAACAAATTATGACTACAAGAACTAAATTTCTGAAATTTCATTATTTGTTTTTTTGATATTACACCAATATTTCATTTTTTAAATGTTACAGGTGATTTTCATAACTTTTGTTGATTGATTTATTCTGTCAACTTCTGTCCAGGGTGACCATGTACGAAAATCACCTGCTACATATGTTCAGGGTGACCGTGGAAAGGAAGTCGTTGTTTCTCACCAGGTAAATGTTAAATACAATAACAACTTATGTCCACAACAACTAAATTTATGAAATTTTTTATTGTTTTTTTGATATTACTACAATATTTCATTTTTTTAACGTTACAGGTGAATTTCATAACTTTTGTTGATTGCTTTATTGCGTCAACATCTGTCCAGGGTAATAGTGTCCGAAAATCACCCGCTACATCTGTCCAAGGTGACTGTGGAAAGACACCCGTTGTGCCTCACCAGGTAAATGTTAAACACATAACAACTTATGACTACAACAACTAAATTTCTCAAATGTTAAGTTTCATCTCATTAATTTTATTCATCAATGTATTGTGGCATGGTCAACGTGGGAAGAATCCCACTGAGGATATTGATGATGAAGAAATATTTTATTCGACTGACCCAATGACAACTATAATGAAGGCCTTGAAAAAGGATAACATAGAATATATAGGTTTTCTTAGCAAAGGACCCCTGACACATGAGGACAGGGAAAGAATTGTAGAGATACAAAAAACAATAACTAATTTTGGGGTAAGTGGCATCCTCACATATTTTTATGAGCTATGAAAATTTCATATCCATTTTTTTGTTTTATATTTTGTATATGATATGATAAAGTAAAGTTTTCTATTTGTAGGAGTTTTTAAACCCCGTGCGTCGGGAACCTGCCGATCTTGCAATTGCTATAGGTACTAGTGATGGTCCAATGCAAAAAACAATGTCGCCATAGCAAAGTGAAAGTGAGGATTTTTTAGCCTCCTGAGGTTCCCCTGAAATCCATTGATGAGAGAAATGATTTTGACCGGCATGAAACGCTGGATCATGATGATCTGGAACCTAGGACTCCACATGACTCCGGAGAGGAACACATTGTAGATGGAGAGGAAATTATTTTGCATGGAGCAGAACGAATTAAAAGCACTAGATCACTAGATGTCACCTTTCTGGTGGATGACGCATGTGTTCTGATCAAGATTCAGAATATTGCAGGTAATTGTTAATTAATTGATTCATTTTTTCATGAAATTAAAATGGACATCTGTTGAGATTATTATAAATTAATGGATAACATGTTTATGCAAGAAACAATTTTTTCTATAGAAACTTAAATGACAAAGAATTGGAGTTGTTTGGCCCCACCATTCGCACATGGTGGAATGGCCAAGATAGAAAAAAGAAAGATGATTTAATAGACCACATGGTAAACTTGTTCATAAAAACTTTCAACAAGAAATTGGTTACAAAGTTAGCCGACGAGAATTTAAAATATACCAGGGCCCAGTATAGCGAGAAATTGAAATTAGACCTCAAGCACGAGCGCCCTCCCATGGTTCAAAGAAAGAGTGGAAGGACCTGATAGAGGATGCAAAGGATAAATTGTTTAAAAAACAAGGAAGACATCCATGGGTTGGTCAAGCAAGGCACAACACATGTCATATTATTAGTGAAATATGATAATTTATGTTTTTCTTTCCTATTTTAAGTAACAATTCCGATATCTAATTTTTTTCTAAAATTCCATATGTAGGCTACCAGACACCTCCAAAGAAACCAAGGCTAGAGTGGAAAAACACGACCAGCATAAAATAGGCTAGTGTAGCTATGGAAAACTAAAAGCCCGAGTAGTAAGATTTAAATGATTAACTGAGGTTAATATTTATTTAATAGTAGAGAACAAATATATGTTTTTTTATTGGTATTTTTAATGGTGTTATTCATTGTAGTTAAATATGTTCGACACTTCTTCCACCGAGGAGAAACTAAAGCTTGGTTACAAGCATGGTTTTAAAAGTGTGATTGAATATTGAAAAATCTTGGGCCAGACTCTTATCTCCCCAGCCACGTAGGTAAATCAAATGAATAAGGAAACTGCAGTAGCATGCTTGTAAAGTCTATTCATATTTTATTATATCACCCTTAACTAAGTATTTATGTTTGTTTTCAAGAAACAGTGCTACCACAACAATGAATCTAGTGGTATTAAGGAAACACTATTTCATACAAGGGTGCACATGTCCAATGATAGTGGAGAGAAAAGTACACATTCCGATATGTATGCTTTAGAATTATAAATATTTACTGTGATTGTAGATATTTATTTCCCGACTTATACTTATATATTATCTTCTCAAAATTGAAGAGCATGTAGTTCAGGAGGTTGAACTATGAGAGGAACCAATACTTGGACAAGAAATTAATGCACCAACTATAACAGCTACACAGGCAGGTAAAGAGAAATAGTGTAATGTTAATCAAAATAATGAATTAGTTATTTCAATTATATTTCAACATAACGATATGATCATTTTTGTTTTTTCAGTTCACGATACTGAAGAGATGCCTCGACGCCCTTCTCGATGACGTACCTGAAGTATGTTACATGAGCGCATGGAAACACAAACAATAGAAGGACAGGGCACACAAAATACAATGTCCTTGGATGATTATGATACCCCACTTGTCAATTTTATGAATGTAAAAAAGCATAAATCAAAGAAAAATTAATGTATAAATTCATGACTTGTATTTGGATGTTTATAGATGTTTATATGTTCATATTCTTCAATGTTTATATGTTCATATGTTTTGATGATAATCCTAGTTATGCATGAATGTCTATATGTTTTATATATAAAGAAAATCATTTGTTGGGTATGGGGAATTGAGAGCGATGTGAAGGGGGGGAGGGGCCATATGAGCTTCCACCTTCATGTGGTTGGCCCTGTTCATTATAGAATAACCTATTCTCGAAACAAAGAGAATCTCATTAAGGTATGTGACCACTTAATTTTTTTTCTAGAGTATTTTACATACCTAAATGCATGTTTATTTGCTTATATATTATTTACTCATATACATAATTTGTCTTTTATGATTCATACAGGTCTTGGTGATGGAAATTCGTCTCGTGGACAACTCCTATCAATTTTTATGGGCTAATGGATCTGGCGAAAGGACAATGATAAGGTAAGGGTTTTGACGTGGTTTTTAAAGTATGTTTTATACTAGTAAAATTTCACAATCCTCATGAAAGGATACAATTACATTTTTGGTAGACATGCATCAATTGTTTTAACAAAGTATGAATCATAGACTGTGGGAAAAGCCTTTTTTTGTATTCTTACATTGGCCAATACAACTCTAACATATTTTTAGTACAAAATCTTAACCACGCACACACACACACACACACATATTAACCCCAAGTAAACAAATGATAGAAGATAAAAGGAGAATATGTACTGATAGGAGTGAATGAAGATATTAATATTAATAATAGACTATAATGTATGTTTATGTGTCCATCGTGGGATTCCTAGAGCACCACCTATCATTCATGATCCAACACATAGTAATCAAGAATCCCATCCATTGCTAATGTCTGCAAGTACCGTATGATTAACTAATAATTTGTATCCTTAATTATGAGCTATCAATCTTTATTATCACCATATTCTTCTAGTGCATGTAGATT
Source organism: Picea sitchensis (assembly GCA_010110895.2). Classification (NCBI taxonomy): domain Eukaryota; kingdom Viridiplantae; phylum Streptophyta; class Pinopsida; order Pinales; family Pinaceae; genus Picea; species Picea sitchensis. The sequence continues at coordinate 14,441 of SNQJ01S0069843.1, read as the reverse complement.
TATATTTGAAGTTTTGAATATTAGTGAAGAATTCCATGCAAAATATATCTACATTCAACACTTTATGAGCTATCCCAACATTGTTCCAATTGTGGATTTTCGAGAGGTAATTAGGTCCCACATCTTCTTTACCTAGTTAACCACCACTTCAAAATCAAACTCCTAAAATAGTAGAAAACATCGATAGAATTAACCTTCAAACATTGTATTGTTAACCAAATAATTGACCACTAAATTGTCAATGGACAACTTGAAGGACTAGTCTAGAAGATAATACTTGAAATTTTGTAGAATATATGCCATCACCAAGCCTTTTCCTTTC
>SNQJ01S0069843.1:2599-14109 GCA_010110895.2 Picea sitchensis | reverse complement strand
ATCAATATCTTATCCTTATCAAGATCGGTGGATGGGAACATGGGTCAACACAAACCTTATGTCTAGTAGGTTCCTAGTGGGTAAAATATGCCTACTTCTTTAGCCAAGAAAGACCTTTTCCTTGTTCTTGTCTTCCTACTCTTTATATTTCTTATCTTTGATGTTATACTTTCTTGATAGGATCAATTTTTTATGAGTAGATGAACCTCCTATCTTGAGCATTGTTTCAACAATGTCTTGGTATTTGTCCTCTATCCATAGAGAATGGGTTCTTTTTTCTTTCTGATTTATGTTTTGAACTATTCTTCTCTTATTTTTAAAGTAGCCCCCTTGAATGTTGGGGCCTTCCTACCTAGTGACCTTGTTAGTAATCTTCTTCTTCCCACATTGTTTTTGTGTTGTAGGAGCCACTTCTACACCTATGGTGGACTATGAAGCTAGAAATTCTTCTTCAGTTATCTTAAAAAATTGATCCCAAATAACCTTGTGTTTCTATCTTGCTAGGGAATCAATGAAAATACACTTAATAATCCCGTTTTGGACACATGCCTTTGGATTTCCTTATTTCAATCTTGGGGGCACTTAGCATATTGTGGAGGATGGATGAGAAACTTAGAACTTGAATTGGGTTTAAAATGAGTAAATTTGCATTCAAAATGAGTCCTTTTGGTGCATACTTTATCTTTGAAAGCACCACATCTTGTGATGATTTCTTTACTTCATGTCAACATACTTACCTTTTTTGCATAGGCCATAACTCTTTCACTTGACTACTAGCACCTTGTTATGGATTTAAATTGATTTTTATGAATTAGCATTTCAATCCCCTCTCCCCCAACTTATATTTCAAATGATCATGTTTGAAACACTACATAACTATGGCCCAGTTTTATAAGAATGGTATAAGTATGGGATGCTAAGAGTATTGGAAAACTAGATAATTCTTAACACTATATTTAAACAATGCAATAACTTAAATCAAAGATAACATAGGTGATAAATTGTAGACATGATAAATGAAATTATATCTAATGAAAACGTATTGAGAAATTCTTGATTTGAGAGGTATCTTGAAGGCAAAAAAGTCTCGGCATGAGTTTGCATTCTATTTGCATGAGGAGACAAACTCTGTAGGATAATTTTAATTTTATCAAACTCTGTATCTAGGTCTATTTTCTGCTTAGGAGTTTTCATTGGTAGCATACTTGTAGGTGTTGAAGTTTGCAGTAGAATGTACACTACTAGAACAGGGAGGATGTAGGCTGAGAACTTTGTAGCTGTATGACAATGTTGATATTTGGGCATTTTAATTGTGATAGAAGGATGTAATTTTGAGTAGTAATATTTTTTTTTGCAATGAAGTCCTTGAAGTTATTGAAACATGTGAGGTTTTATACGATATCAGGATAATACATTTGAAGTCTCTTTCTTAGCATAAAATTGTTAAGCAATGTACATTGTCTTTTGATAGTGGAGTTGGTATTACAATGTACATTTTCTTGAACTTGTAGCCAACCTATAAAACTGATACCCTGAAATTCTGGAGAATTCTTGATTTTGATCGATTCCATAGCTCTAATTGAATGATGGTTAGGTTTTCTTCATCTTATTGATAATGAGTATATTGGAGTGATATTTTCTTTGTTTATGAGTTACTTGGGGTAGTAACCTCTTGTAGAGTGCTTGAAATATTGGCAGCCATAATGTTTTTGAATAATCTTGTGAGTATAATGGTTGAATGTTGAATCTTTATATCTGACTATGGAAAAGATCTTTGGAAGCCCTATTTCTGCCATGAAAACTCAATGAAATCAGATTGCCTAATAAATGATGGTTTAATTTAATGAGATCTAACATAACTTACTCTATATTATGCATTGTTAAATATCATAGATTTATCTTGAATAATAGTCATGAATATAGTATTTATGCAAATATATAACAAAATTATAGATGACACCCATATTTTAAATGTACTCAGACATTCTATTGCATGGATTCTATATCAAATATCCTAGTGCCAATGACATTCTTTACAAAACTTGATTTTGATACTTGTGTGATCCATTGTTTTTTTCCCTATGTCACTCAACCTCTATGTTGAATATAATCCATCAAGATGTTGTGTATATGGTATGAGCTATCCTAGAGTTACCGAGATCAACAATTTTTGTAAGTCTATGTTATTGAGGGATATATGGTTGATGCTTATCCGATTTCTTGAAACTTGTAGTTGGATCCTTGATACTTCTATAATGCCATCAAAGAAATTTAAATAGGCATAAATAAGGTATAATGTATTTGAAATGACATAGAGGGGAATCATTAGGATACGTTTTCCTTTTTTATATATTTTTTCACAGAATAGACTTCCATTTTTGGTTTTCAGTTTTGTTATGCCTAGTGGTGAGTCACATAGGTTTTCAATATGTGGAAACATTTTATTCCATAGAATAAGACTTTTTGGGAAACTTAGTTTTCAAGCCAAGCTCCATATTAAGATGCCTCAAAATAAGTTTTCATCATAAGACATATATATTTCATTTTTTTATTTTTTTTCATGAGATAGTTGTTTTCTTCTGTATGGATGGTAGGGGTTCCATCAATCACAACTAGTTTTGGTTGGGCTTCAGAAGGTCTTAATCCTCCTCGTTATTTTTGGATTCATATTGATTCTTCTATTTGAACTCTGGAGGAAGAAAAACATGGTCATTATGAATTCCAATATATTTACTTGGCATAAACTAACCAACTTCTTGGAGGAACATGCATATATAAAGTATTAGGTGGAACCATTTGTACTACTCCTTTCATTTTATGCTAATAGACCCTTATTCTATTTGACCCATACGAGATTTTTTCTTCTAAATAATCTTTTGAGTTTTTGTTTTTTAAGTGGATTTTTTTGTTTCCTTTCTATAATAAATTTTGGTTTCTTAGTTCTTGCATTAGGTAGTTCACTCTTCCTTGCAAAACACTTAAAATATTAACTTGAATTTCTAGAAAATTGCTTTGCACTATCATCTTCTTATCACCTTTAATGATAGTTTGTGGTAACCATTATTTTTTTAAATAATTTTTATAAATATCAATGCTATGTCTTTTAAGATTATGGGAACCTGGAATTCAACTTTCACTCCAAATACTCTTCGAAAACATACTTCTTACGAAATTGTTCCTCAAATTACTCCCATGTCATAGAAAATGTACTCCACCCAAATTGTGGTTCTAGATTTCTCCACCACAGTAAGGCACTTTCCTTAAACTATTAGATGGCCAACCTATCCTTCTTATTACTATAGTGATTTCGTAGCGAAAATCACAGGTTCATGTTTTCCAACCATGATTCAGATTATGCTAAGAATGAAATGAGACAAAAAAAAAATATAGCAGAGATATGGAAGAGGTGGATGGCCACCGAGATCCACCTATATCAATCCTCCCCCTTAGGAATCAATGGCCCCCATTGCATAAAGTTCCCTCGGGATATTGAGATACTTCGGATGAATTTGAACCTTGGTGAGTTGCTTGCCTTGTTGAAGTAGATGTCCTTCTTGTACTTTTCCTGTGGAAGGATGTCATGAGCTTTGCTACAATGAACTCTAGTGGAGAAAATATGTGTATGAGTGTTTTTTCTTGGTGATGTGCGACGAGTTGCATGAATCTTCCCAAGGATTATGAATCGAGCTAGTAGTGCTCATATTGTAACTCTATTTCGCATAATAAGAAAATATAGGTGTTAGGTGTAACATCCCCCAGTCACCCAGGTCAGGGACACGTCACTACTTCAAAACCAAACTACTCTGATATATATATATATAATGTAAATTTAAAAAAAGACAGACATTATGTTCATACACATATTGAAGCGGAAGTGACAATAAACACATACATGCAACATGTACAGGAAATTATGATAACATTATAACACATGTAAAAGATACACAACATATAATTAACATAGAATTGGTACTTATCTTGTTATGAGAAGACCACCAACTACATGCAGACATTCCACAAATCTCCCTACCTTAGACCACAGTCCTCCAAGATATCAGCAGTGGGTCACCCCCGAAATGGGATTAAAATCCACCCAGGGAAAATGAAATCCCAAGCTAGGATGAAACTATGGAAAGCTACACAATGCAACAAGAAGGATTCCCTCCAAGGAGCCTACTTACGCCCACCTCTCACAGACTCTCATTCCCCACATTCTTGTCCCACCATGGGAATATACACCTTTATTGTTCCACAATCCATCATCTGCTCCACTTCCCTTCTAGGTCTTCAATAATAGGATAGATCAATAATTCTAAGAGATTTGTAGCTGTTGCTGAACTCCCTCCAGGATAAATCACTTCCCTAGAAATATCTCTCACCTGGAGAGAGTTTCTCACAGGCCTAAATACTTTCTTCTTCAACCCATGGGCCTAAAAACTCAGTTCTTATGTCCAGCTCTTATGTCCAATGGGTAGCCACGGTAGCAAAAACTAGGTAAGGCAGGGTACTGGCTCAACAAAATACCAATGCGGGCAAGTTACAGAGGTTCACGAAGGCAGAGGGTTCAACAATGGTGGAAATTGGTTGACTGCATACCTTATCAGTGCGTGAGGGAATCAGGAAATGAATGGAAAGAATGTTTAGTGAACCCCCGTAACGATGGAATTTCCCACATAAATATGCATGTGTCCTGGATGACACTTGGATCTCCAGGATCTCGTTCCTCTCCACTTGGAGTTCGTTCCTCTTCCCAAAGGAACATAGGATAATAGGTTATGTCGAAACTTAGTATTTTAGTAATATATTATAATATTACTTTGGGTTAAGCCCTCAAGCTTAGCCCCTTTTCCCTAGCCTCTCATCCCCATTCCCTTTCCCTTCCTAGTGGAGCTTAGTCCCCCATAACGCTTTTTTCATTGTTGGTCTACACACATTGATGAATTTTTATTAATGATCTGCATAATCACATATACAAAAATAGGCTCACTTACCTTAGCATCTTGGCTCTCCGGCCTAATAAACATATAAGCCTCCCATCTTATAAATACTTGGATCACCAGCCTATAAACTTCATTAAACATCATTACAATTCAATAGGGGATCAACCTTGGGTTATTACAGTGAGAGTTAGCATGATGTATTTTGATTTTAGACTAGGGGTATTTTCTGAAGAATCTAGTAAACCTCCCAATCTTTATCCTTTTCTACCTTGTATTTCTTTTTGAGAACTTGACACTAAATTCTCTGCTTCCACTTCCATCGAAGGTTCGTGTTTTGTACCTCCTTTATGTCTTGATGGGTCTCATCAATGATCTATGATATCTTATGATGCTACTCATGACAAGTTTCTTTGTATGGAAAAATTTATTACTATGTGGCTTGGCCCCTACATGGTGTGCCATATGATGCCAACAACAACTCATGATTTCATCAGTGATGTGAGAGATCCTTGACGTGACCCTAGCAATGGGATCTAATTTGCATAAATAATCAAGATGTGTAGTGCCTTGTACATAAATGTGTGGTTTGAGTGTTTTTTGTTTTTCATATATCATGTCCTAAGAATCCAAAAATATTTTATTTTTGAGATTTCACTATGTGTTTTGACCCCAAAATCTAGTTTACATGTGTTAACAAAATTACGGGGATATGTTTTTTTTTTTAATTTTTAGGAAATGATGACTTCCACTGAACATGAGGTACAAACATTATTAAAAATGGAATATAGGGATAGGTTTTTTCGTACATCCACAATTTTCATTATTAACTATACATTTTTTTTGTCACATGCCTTAGGTTCGATCCCATTAGTTTGTGACATTATCCACATTGTTTTGCATGTTGTAGCTTGTTAGGTAGTGCCTACCCTCCATGGGAGCCTTAGTTAGCACATGGATTTCCATTCGATTCCCATGTTGTGATTTCACATAGGCATAACAACACTCCTATAATCCTTACATGACTTGATGATGAGACACATTATCCTCTCTTCCTCTATATTCTATCCATATCCCGTGGGGGTTCTTGATGGGCCTCGTTAAGGATATATGATAGCTTATGATGCTACTCATGACTAGATTCTTTGTATGAAAAAAAATATTACTATGTGGCTTGGCCCCAACATGGTGTGCCATATGATGCCAACAACAACTCATGAGTTCATCATTGATGTGAGAGATCCTTGACCTCTGCCTAGAAATGGGCTCTACTTTGCATAAAGAATCAAGATGTGCAGTACCGTGTACATAAATGTGTGGTTTGACTGGTTTTTTTTTTTCATATATCATGTCCTAAGAATCCAAAAATATTTTATTTTTGAGATTTCACTATGTGTTTTGACCCCAAAATCTAGTTTACATGTGTTAAACAGAATTACGGGGATATGCTTATTTTTTATTTTTTAGGAAATGATGACTTCCACTGAACATGAGGTACACATATTATTAAAAATGGAATATAGGGATATGTGTTTTTGTACATGCATGATTTTCATTATTAACTATACATTTTTGTCGTCACATGCCTTAGGTTCAATCCCATTAGGTTGTGACATTATCCACTTTGTTTTGCATGTTGTAGCTTGTTAGGTAGTGCATACCCTCCACAGGATCCTTAGTTAGCACATGGATTTCCATTTCGTTCCCATGTTTTGATTTCCCGTAGGCACAGGAACACTCCTATAATCCTTACATGACTTGATGATGAGACTCATTTTCCTCTCTTCCTCTAAATTCTAGCCATATCCCGTGGGGGTTCCTGAAACTATTATGTTTCTTTATGGTATCCTATACATTTGTTTATTGCATCATTTACCCAATTGTTTCACTGTTGTTTTCCCAAATCCAACTTACCACTATTGCAGTAGTCTTTGACCATATAACTCTTGCATTATTTGGCATTCATTTCATGTCCACCTACCCATGGAGAGAACAATTTATAAGACTTGATATCACTTGTCGGTACGATTTGCAATAATATTTATTTAGTTCAGTTCCATGCACTTGGAACATAGGATCATGTTGTTAAGCCACTCATATTCTCTAGAAGATTACACTTTTATCTCTCTTTTTCCCTTGATAAACCATGAAGGAGACACCAAAAAATAGAGAAAGAGTGGGTTGTTTTTACCATTGGTCTATTCCAATATATAGTAGTGTCGTTTGATTCTCCCTTGAACATGGAACCTATTTGAGTCATCATCTTATAGTTTGGTTTTATCTTTCCTAGGATTCATCCCAATAATATGAGTCATAGATACTCCTTTAACTATTTACTCTTCCAATCATCGTGGAGAGTGCTTCAATTCCTCCTACATTGTTGCACTATATTCATCAAGCTCTTGTGTCATGCTACCAAGTCACCAATGTGTCGTACTATATGTTCAAGGGAAGTTTAATCCCGAGTCAACCATAAGTTGTTTTGTTGATTTTTTGAGTCAACCATCCTTACATCAATTTTACTTCATGATACTCTCTATTCACATAATCTCTTGGTGTATGTTTTGTGTCGATTTTTTACGGATACCTTAAGGCCCTCCTTTGAAATATATATTGCTATCGACTTTAGAAAACTATCTAGGAGAGGGATCTAGAAACCAACTAGTACCTTGGAGCTTGCAGTCCTCAGTGGTAGGCCTCCTCATGATAAAAAATGGGTTTACATCATTGGCTCCTAATTGATTGATTCTATGAATGTTAGAGATCATATCATCTATTCACACTTTATAGATTGTACTAAGTACCTTTCCATCCATATTCCTCATCGGTGCATCCCCTCACATTTGTTAATGATATACATCAATGATTGGTAATCAGGTGGTTTTTACCATGCTTGACATCAACCCATATATTCACATGTTGCATATTCATACCATCAATATTTGGGATGAAAATCTTTGGTTTGGGGCCACATTATTCCTTTACAACATCCCCTCCCTTGTTGTGATGGAGTATATCACTTTTGTATAAGTACTTTGAATACTTCGGGGGAACTTTCCTTAGCGCTTATTGTCTTCTTGACGCATATACTATGACATAGATACACATTGTATTTTCTTGTGGCTATCATCTAGTTGATGACATTGATCCACTGTGTACTTTTTTCTATCCATGGTATTGAATTCCACTTCATGGATCTACAACGTATTGTGTTGGCGATCGTTATTGTTTTCTCTTTTGAGCATCGGTATGCCTACCTAAAGTATGATCTATATATGTTGACTTGATGTCTAATTGTAGGTAATCACTAGTTCCTTGATCTTTCAATGATCTAGGTGGATATCGGTGGCCACCCACCTTTTCCATCTTGCTCAAAAGAATTTTCTAGCAATTTTGGCAATTTACTATTTTTAACAGTTTTTAACTTCCAGGGCCATTTTGAGGGCCTAAATGAAGGTTTTTCTGGATATAGATTCTCAATAATAGCCAAATGATCTAATTGAGCCCTAAAAATTAATATCATTGATGATACCTTTCCAACGGGATATCGTGCACCTAAAATGGAGATCGTATGAAAAAGTTTTAACCTGAGGAAGTTGATGTACTAACTTACCCAAACAAGGCCCACATGACTTTTGGCGTTTCATCTCCTAGGGTTAGGTTTTTGGATGTCTAGGGTTTTTTATATTCCCATTTATTGTAAAAAGGCCTTCAAATCCTAATTGCAATCATCTTCTTGCGAATGAGTGCAACTGTCACATCTCTTCTCAAAGATAAGCCACCACCATTCTAGCAAGCTTGTTTCCCGTTGCATTTTATAGTTTCATCTTATTTCCTTATTGAATAGAAAACCAATTTTACTGTATCTCTGTTATTCTATGTTAAGAATCTTTTAATAATCTATATTCATTTCATTCTTCTCGTGAACTCTGGATCAATGGTATTAGAGTGGTTTTCTCCTTGTTGTCTTAATGCATGTCCCCAACGAGGTTAGGGTACAAAGAATTGGGTCTTGAGCTTGTTTCTCTTGAGGACAAAATCTATAGCACACCCAAGTGACCTCTCATGGAAGGAGAAAAGAAAGACGACGGGACAAGAGATCCTTTCAAAATGTTTCTTAAGGAATCCCTCACGCAATAGAGGAATGAGATGATGGATAGTTTCGTGCAAATCCTTGCGGCTAACAACAAGCGACACATCTTCCTTGAGCGGAGGTGCGGCCCCCTTCAAGGTACAAATCAAATTTGATATTCCTATATTTGAAGGTTAAAGAGAAGTAGATTTTGTGGACAAGTGGTTGAATCTAGTAAAAGGGTATTTTTCTATCCATGACTTTTCAAATAGAAAAAAAATTACTTTTGCACTCCTCAAAGTCGTTCCCGATATCAAAGATTGGTGGGAAACGTTCTGTGAGAAAAAGGAAATAGAGGAACCCTCATTATTTACAGTCGCAACCACCTGGGAATCCTTCATGGATGTTGTTAAGGAACAATACTACCCTGTCAAAATTTATGATGACTTGTATACCAAATGGACCACACTGTGACAAGAAAGAGACCAAGCAGTGCCAGAGTTCACTGATATCTTCCATACCTTGCACACCAAGTTGGGTATCAAATATTCCGAGCGACATCTGGTTCTCAAGTATCATGGTTCTCTACATAGATACATATAGACCGAAATGGAATTTCTGTACATCTCATCCTTGGGCGCAGCCTATTGATATGTCGTCAAAATCGAGCAGAAGCTCAAATAAAAGACATGGAAATTCGGTCTTGGGAACCCCTCATAGAAAAATATAGGAAGGTGTGGTTCTAACCCACAGAACAAATAAAAGAGATAATATGGATAGTATCAAAACAACCAGTCCAAGCCCCAAGAAAAGAAGGACACTAGAAAGACAAAGAAAGATATTGAGAAGTGGTGTAGAAGTGGTGTGACTTCCATAAGAGCCCTTGGCATAACACTGTTGAATGCTGCTCAAAGAAGTGGTTGGTGGTCGAAGTGAAAGCCTATTAATTAGATGTGGGTTGTGACTCTGATTCAAAACCAGAAAGGAGAATATGACTCATTAACGTGGAACCCAGTGCCACCATCGCTGCCACCAAGATCCAACCTGGTGAACCAAATGAGCCAGAACAAGGCGAGTGCCTCTTCCATTCACATATGTGGGTAAAAGGCACCTCGTTGCACTTAATTATTGATAGAGGTAGCCAGAATAACCTCATCTTAGTAGAGGTCATTAAGCCGTTGGACCTACCGAAAACACTACACCCACAACCCTACACCATTGGATGGCTTCGCCAAGGAAGTGATCTCCACGTCAGCCAACAGTTTCGACTGTCGTACAACATCAAGCCCTTAAAAGACGAGGTATTGTGTGATGTTTCTCCTCTCGAAGTTTGTAATGTTCTTTTGGGCTAGCCTTATTTATGGAAATTTCATGTTGTATATGAGTCTAGGACTTTTAGTATTATTATTAATTTGAATAGGAAATTGTACAGGATACCCGAGGGAGTCCTTCGTAGTGCTATTTCCTTGGCCGGGAAATTTTTCTTCTTCACGATTCTCTCTCAGAGTGAGAAAAATATTGTAGCCAAATCCAGGGCCTGCAAGACTGATCTCTCCACACAACAAAATAAAGTGGATAAGTTCGTGGAAGAATGCTCAAATATCTTCTCCCCTCCTATCGAGGTACCTCTACACTTCCAAGTCAAGCATCCCATCGATCTGACCCCAAGCACACCGCTAGCCAATGGGCCATTCTACTGCCGCTCTTTGTTAGAAAATGAGGAGATCAAAAGCTGGATGCAATAAATACTCCACAAGGGGCACATACGTCCCAATTCATATCCTTGTGGGAGATGAATCATGTTTCTGCAGAAGAAAGACAGGAGTTGGCGAATCTGCATTGATTACTGGGCCCTGAATAAAATTATAGTCCAAAACCTGTACCCAATTCCCTAAACCGAGGACCTCCTTGATCAATTCATGAGGGACAAATACTTCAGCAAGATTTATCTGAAGTCTGGATACCACCAATTCCCAATAGAACAAACAGATGTATGGAACATTTCCTTCAAGTCAAAAGAAGGTCTTTTTGAATGGTTGGGCATGCCCTTTGGCTTGAAAAATGCTCCAGCAACATTTATGAGGATGATGGACGATATCCTATGACCTTTCACCAATACTTTTGTAGTGGTGTATCTGGATGGCATCCTCATATATAACAAGACTTGGGTAGAACACTTGCAACATATTCAACAGGTTATGCACACCTTGCGGCAGCACAAACTATATGCAAACTTGGAAAAATCCTCCTTCGACATGGATAGGTTCCATTACTTAGGTTACATCATTGATAGACATGGTGTGCATGTAGATCCAACCAAGATACGGGTCATTCATTGTTGGACAACTGAGAGGGGGGGGGGTGAATCAGTTGTACCTGAGCTTAAACAATTATGCTTCTTTTAAACTCTTTGATGAAACACTAAATGATGATCACAATAATGCAGGGAAATAAACAATGGCACATTTAGCATCAGTCACATATATGAGAAACACAAAGAC
>SNQJ01S0069842.1:16142-38856 GCA_010110895.2 Picea sitchensis | reverse complement strand
GCTAACTCATCAACTACCTGTCTCAACCATGTACTCAACATGTACCTCAACCAAAAAACCTCATCAATTTCATCATCCAAATATTATTTGTAGCTCTGTAATAGACCTGGTGTATATGATCACATTCTTGCAAACCTTCCTTAAATTTAAAAATAAGAGGCTAGCATTTTCATCAAACTTTTCTTTAGTCTCACATGCCTAGTTATGGATTAGTCAACAACCCTAACTTGAAGTAATCATAACTTTGAACCTGTAATGTATAAAGATCTGAAACTGATATAAAATGTTCTTCAGTGTGTTTTATGCAATTCATTCAATTGGCACTACTTGGAACCTCTTAGAAAAGGAGTTATAACAAAATTGACATACCTTGTTGAATTCTGTCTTATTCTAGAGAGTGACCTTGTAGAGCGTGCCCCGCACAAAATATTTGATGAAATGATCTGAAAATATTAGATAGAATACTATAGACTGTAAACTAACCAACACATTTGGTCTCACTGAATTTGGATCTGTTAAAAAGAATTTATGACGTTTTTACCCGAAACACCTGATTTTGACTAGTTTCAGGACTGACCACAAACCCTATTTTCCACAGAGTGTAACTCCCAAAATACAACGACCCAAAAGATGAATTTTTAACCACAGATACTTGGATATGTTTTCTCACTTTCATAGCAATTTCAGGATCTGAATCATTATAGAAACAAAGTTATACCGAAAATGGTGATATGACCTGAAAATAACATACCTTAGAAAGCACCATCAAAAGAATTTATCCTTCCTTGCATTTCGGCCTTCTTTTCTTCACTTTCCTGAGAATTTTGGCTTAGATATCATTTTTATACCTCAGAAACCTATAGATATTCAATATTCTCAAGAGTGTTTCAAATGAGAGAGCCTTGCCTCTTATTTATATTCTCCAAGTAGCTTCCTTAAAAACATCTTCTAGGTCACTTGGCCCACTTTCCTTATTTTAGGGTTGGGTCCACTTCTAATTTCTTCATTAAATTTATTATCGAAATTATTTATTTTGTATTTACTTTGAATTATAATACACTCATCACTTCACTTTATTATTTTCCTTTTAAAATCTCTTAAACCACTTTGATTACTTTGACCTTTTGGGGCTTCTAGATGACATATGAGGGTCCTCCAACCCGATAAGGCCATGGCACATTGAGGTGTAACTGGCGTTCTATACCAGAAATGGCATGACATGTACTATCTATGCTCGAAGATAATTATTATCTGAAAATATATCATAACTAATACGTTACCCATCAAACAAACTTGGGTCAAATACCCAAACTACAGGGTCCTCAACTACTCATGGCCATGTAGCACTCTCTAACCGTGAGAATTATCATGACGTTCCACATACCATCGAAAATGACATGACACATCCATCGGATATTTTGACAAATCCACTTTCCTTCATCTCATTATTCCACAATTAGTATGGGTTCTCTTACTCCACAAATGCTTCACATGAGGGATTTCACCAAAAGGTGACCACTTTGGAGTTCATCCATATTCATCTTACTCCACAAAGCATCTTCCTGTGAGGGCTTTCACCATAAGGTGACCACTTTGGAGTTCATCCATATTTACGTCTTATCAACCATGACAAAACAATAATGAGTCATATTTACATCAAACAATATTGGTTCCATTACCCAAACCTTTGTGCTACGGGGCTTTCTTCAAGGGTTGACATCAATGACAACCAACCTTAATCAACATTAGATTTGTAATATTTTTTTATAGTCCAGTTTTGATGTCATTTTCTGATTTGTAATATTTTTTTATAGCTAAGTTTTGATGTCATTTTTTGTTTTTCTCCCGATATTAATGTTATTTGTTTGTTTTTAACCTAGTACTTTGACTTTTACTAGATATTATTGTATTGTTATATATGTGATTTATTTATTTATTTTTGTAATCTATCTGGATTTTACAATTATTTTTTTGATTTTATGACAAGTATTGAGTGAATGCATTATAATATTGAATGCGTTATATTAAATTAATATCAAAACCACAATATTCTAATTGTATATCAAAACATCTCCTTATTAGTCCCTGCCATGGGATTATAACAATGAGTTTGCTTTTGATGTGACATTAATTTGCCTTTTATCATAAATTTGTGTATGCAATGTAATGTTTCACATAAGAAAACAAATATATATTTTTGGATATAATAAAAATATTTGTGTTTCTCATTTTTAATTGGTTGATAGAATTGGAGTGTTATTTATTTCTCCCTTCACGTCTTTCAATATGTAGAATTAATTACATAATCAATAAATTTTACAAATGACCACATGTAAATATAAAAAGTTGTACTATATATTTATTATTATGTGTTATTATATTTATATTATATTTATNTTATATTTATATTATATTTATTATCTAATATATTATTTATTATTATATTTATAATATATTTATTATATTTATATTATATTTATGAATATTATAGTTCCATTCAACTTATGGTTTATTATACATTTTGAATAACAAGCAATCCTCAATTATTATCTTTTGACAAAAAATATTCATTACTTGTGCATTTAGTTATATTGAGTTTCATTATTCAACATGTATTTCTCAACTAACTTGGCAGGACTACAGTGCCATGCAACCCTTGTTCATTGTGTAAACTAACAACTCAAATAAATAACAAAGTGTAAATATTCAATACAAATTTACAACAATATCTTATTAGAAGAGAAATTGAAATATTATACATATTTGAGTTATGTGGTAAATCTTAAATGCTAAGTTAATTGTTATAAATTGGACCAAATTGTAAATTGCACCAAAGGTTTGGATGTTTATTAATATTTGTTTTAAAAGTATCTTATCATTTGGTTGTCAACTTATGATACATTATCTTGTCCTTCTATATGTATACCTTTGTTGATGTATTTTATTACTATCTCTTTATATAGTAGTCACATTTTATTACTATTTTAAGATTATCATTTGGTTGTCAACTTATGATACATTATCTTGTTCTTCTATATGTATACCTTATATATACCTTTGTTGATTTATGTTATTACTATCTTTTTATCTTTTTATATAGTAGTTACATTTTATTATTATCTCTTTAAGGGTGTTTTTTTTTTGTGTTGTCTTTGTGTAAGTGATGGTTTGTGACTAAGTTCTCTATATATACCTTTGTTGATGTATTTTATTAATATCTCCTTAATAGTAGTGTTTTTTTTATTCTCTATTCATAACTAATTGTTTGAAAAGTTTTTAGGAATTTCCTTTTAATGGGATTTCACTAAATATTTATTAAAAAGTGGAATTTCATTAAACTGTTATAAAGTCATTTAAAGTTCATTATAGCAACCTCCTCTTAAAAGCTGAAGTGGCATTTTTTCGTGTGTCAAAATTGAAAAAATCAAATTTAACCAAGCATCACATAATAACTATGTAATATAGAAAAAAAAAATTTGATTGATTAAAAAAGTAATGAGATAATGAAAGGATAATAAAAAATATTAAATATATCAATTATGTCAAATTTTTACTTATACAACTAGCAATTATGGTTCTTCTTTATTATTATAATCATTTAGCACATTAGCTACATAAATAAGATTGTTGAAAGAGAGGCAATCAAAGAAACAATAGAGACACACGGATAATCCTAGGAAACCCTCATGGGAGAGAAAACCCAACAAAACATTCCTCAATATAGATATACCAAAGACCAAACAAAAGATCCTCCTCTACTCCTTCACTAGGAAGAGTAGTGAACCAATAAATACCAAGATACAGACCAATAACCCTCATTGACGTCACACTTAGTTGCAGTAGTAGTTCCTCCAAGAATTGCACACTTCTTCATAGTTGCAGAGCTAGTGTGGTGTGTGTGTACAAATGAGGCACTGACCTCCCATATAAATAGTGGTCTGGTCAGCCTAAAATTATGTCTGGGCCGACTTGTCACTTTACCCTCTTAATTTACATTTAATTTTCAAGGCACAAAATGGTCGAATTTTACAAAGGTACAATAGGATCTAAATAATAAATATAATATAATAATATTATTCAACTCTCTCTTAGGTAGAATATTCTTTGAGGTTACAATATTTCAACACTCCCCCTTAATAAGAAGGGTATTCTACTGAAAATATTAATAACAAATGATTGGACTCAATACATCATCAAGAGGAGGGGATGTCGTCATCAACACTGGGAACACTTTAAAACATATCTATAGATCATCAAAGTTTTTTCTCATCATCATAATCTGTAGCACAGAGCTGGAGTAACATCATCATCAACAACAACATGAAGTTGGAAAATCAACATCAATAAAATGAAGTTGGAACATCAACAACATGAATCCGGGACAACAACATCAACAACACGAAGCCAAAGCATCAACATCAACAACACAAAGCTGGAACAACAACATTAATGGAAACAGAATGAGGCAGGTGCATCAACAACAACATCTTTGGTACTCTGACAAACCTTCCTTACCGGACCTTCTGGATCTTCCCAGGAATCATAAGATTCCTTAGGATATAAAATCCTAACTTAGCTACCATGTGGTACTCTGACAAACCATCCTTAACGGACATTTGGGATCTGGCTAGGAATCATAAGATTCCCTAGGATATAAAATCCTAACTGAGCTACCACTACTGACTACATCCAGCATATACATGAATAGTTACTCTGAAAGACCATCCTTATCGTCCCTTTGGGATCTGTCCAGGGATGATTAGTCCCCTAGGATATAAAATCATAAATGAGCTACCTGTTGTTGGACATGATACCATAGTATCATCAACATCTCTCTCTTTCGAGGGAGGTCGTTTCAGACTGCACCAAGCTTGTCTTAGAAGTACTCAAAATTCACATGAGACAGAGGCTTAGTCAACACATCTACAACCTGCTCATCTGTGCCAACATATTGGAGCTTTACAACTCCCTTCTGTACCAAGTCACAAATGTAGTGATACTGTATCTCTATGTGCTTCGTACTATCATGTAACACTGGGTTCTCTATCATCTTTATGCAACTCTTGGTTATCACATAGAGTCATGGTAGATTCCATCTCCAGATCAAACAAATATGTCAAAAAAATTCGAAGCCATATGGCTTCACAACTGATGGGGCATGTTGCAATGTACTTCGCTTCTGTCATACTAAGAGAAATACTGGATTTATTCCTGCTTTTCCATGAAGTCATGGCTGACCCCAAACTGAAACAATATCTTGAAGTGTTTTTTCCCTTCTTAAGCATTGCCAACCCAATTTGAATAGGTATAGCCATACAATATGAATTCATTATCTCCAATATAACAAAGGCCATAGCCCAACCTATCCTTAAGGTATCTCATCACATTCTTTGCATCTACAAGGTGAACATGTTCAGGCTCCACCAGATACTGACTCAAGGTGTTGACATCAAAGCATATATCTTTCTTGGTATTCATCAGATACATCAATGAACCAATAATATATCTGTATAGAGTAGCATCAACTAACTATGACGAAATATCAACCAATAACTTTAGATTCCTTTCCATAGGAGTGTACATGGATCTACATTCCATTATGTCGAATCGCTTTAGAATTTCCATAACATACTTTCCTTGATTAAGGAAAATATCTCCATACTTCAAGACCTAAGAAATAGTGCATCGGGCCTTTATTTCAAATCCAGCGGCACAATTCTTCCTGCAATCTGTGATGATATTTTCTTCGTCTGTCAAGAATAAGTCATCCACATATAGGAACAATATAACTAGTCCATCATTCTCAATCTTGAAGTAAAGGTTGGGATCAAATTTACTCTTGGTAAAGACCAAGCTCATCATAAAACTATCAATCCTTCCATACCAAGCTCTTGGAGCTTGCTTCAACTTGCTTAGTTGCAACTTAATCTGCAGAATCATGTTCTATCTCTACGTGCTTTCTATAAAGTAGTATCTGTCTCAATGCCTAAGAGTATGTCCTCTACTTTTTCTACAATTGTTCCTTCTAGAACCGAGACTATGCAACTGCAGTTGTTATTTCTGAAGTTGAAAATGATTTCTCCATTCCCATTGTAACTGTTGCATTATGAGAGCATCTCCTCTACTCTATCATGACAACAACTTCATCTAAAACTCAGAGTGGCTCAATAGCTGATACTGAAATTATCTCTTCTTCTTTCATGGGGGTAACTCTATATTCTGTAGTCATGTCTCCATGGCCCAACTCATGTACTACACCAACTAGTACTAGATATAACTCAAACTCAGATATAGGGAATGTCATACCTTCTCCCTCTGGATATCATACTATTTCAACTTATTTTAATGAATCATGTTAGTTCTAGAGACACTTTTCTGATTACTAGAGAAAGTGTCTCATCATAGTCTTCTCCCTCTTGCTAGGATAATCCTCTGGACACAAATCAATATTTTTACATCTCTATATTGTTATCTACGACATGCTTGATCTGTTATATCAATATTGGAAGTCACCATTGACTTCCCTTATGGTCTTAAGGAAAAATCCATATATCCTAGTCCTTACGACTAGCTTCCTCCTCTGTCATTGAAACAAGAGAATCTTCTCAGGAGATGTCATGTCTCCTAGAGGTCTCTGACGCTACAATCTAGTCTTCTCAACTCATGGAATTTTTCTACTAGTCCTCGAAGATGTCTCTTTTTCCCATCTGATCCTTTCTAAGATCAGACTCACTCTGAGTCTTGATTTCTTTTAAGTCTACAAAAACTTCATAGTCTCTTTAGGATATACTTGGTGTTTTGATACCAATTCTTAATATGAAAATTTGAGTCAGTCTTAAAATGAATTCTTCTTTCTATCAAGGTGACTTCATTACCCATTGACCAAGTCTATTGTGAGTTTTATTCTAATTTTCGGTCATCCTTGGAGCCTTCTGCTCCTTACAATCGATCTCTATATGAGATACTTTGTATCTCAAAAGTAGCTTATTCTTCTTCTTATTTGGTACATGGATGAAGAATACGATGATAACAGAAACATAATGCTCCACGTTATAGTTTTCTTAGGAGGAACGACCATAAGATGATAAACATGCTAATCTTACCGTAGCTCTTAGTTTACTATAAAATGGGCTTCCAGTGAGTTGTAGACATTCTGCATTCAACTGTCCTGAACACAATGCCATAAATTTTGGAATAGATATTAGTAAGGTTGTGAAAATTTTGACTTCTTTCAAAATTTGTAATTGTAGTGGATTAGCATTCTAGATTTTTGACATACTTGACAAACTCTTTCTACAAGAAAATATGCATAAATTTGCTTAAAACTTCAGAAAAATATAATATAAAGGTATGCATGGAAAATGAGATACATCTACCTTTATGTGGCCATCATTGAAGTCAATCGATGGTGGGGTAGGCTCATGAGCCACTTCTTTCCCTTGGGATATATATTAATTCGATGGAGAGGGAGTAGTTTTTCCCACTAGCAAACAAGAACAATGAAGTGTTTTCGGAAAGGATATACTCATAACGCCATACCTCAAATACGAAGAAATTCTTCTCTCTAGAACAACTTAAAGTTAGACTAGTTCATATTTATGCTAGAGTGGACCACGCTATACACTTTAATGTTGTACCATCAGTTCAACCACAACCCTATGATACATGGACAACATGCCATTATCACACATTGTCATTAGAAGCATGACAACCAACCTCCATATAAGGTCAAATAAGACCTCAAAATATAAGTATCTTAAAATTTAGGCTAAGAGATTGAAATTTTATGGAAACAATATATTAATTTGGAAAAATTTGGATTAAGAGATTCAAATCTTATGGCAACAAATTATATTAGTTTGGAAAAATTTAAATTAAGTTGAAAAGTTGTGAAATTGTGTGCAAGGACCAATGAAAAATGGTATACTATTTACAATAATCCAAGAAAATAAAATATATCCTAATTTTTATAATGTTTTAAAAAATTAAATTCAATTCAAAATTTATTAAAAATATTAAAACATAATTTAATAATAAAATCTATATTAAATTATAAAAAATATATCCTATTTTTTATAATGTTTTAAAAAATTAAATTCAATTCAAAATTTATTAAAAATATTAAAACATAATTTAATATAAAAATCTATATTAAATTATCAAAAGACACGATCGTAGGGATAAGTTCTTTTTCCATATAATAATAAAATAAACAAAAGAAAAGTGTTAACAAAATTTCAAACAAACAGAACACTCATCCATATATGTGTGAAATAAACAATAATATCTCATTTATAACCAGATTTGTTTTCCTTTTGCCATCCCACAATTCGAATCTTCTTAATAACATATTGTTCCCATTGAGTAAGGGAGGACAGCCAAAGATTTATTAATAAATATTCAATAACACAGTTATTATATATATATATATATATATATATTTCTAGGCCTCGCGTTTATAATCCCTCCAAAATTGCTTCGGTTGAAAATAGATTTGAACTCTTATATCATTTCAAAACTCCTCGCGTGGCGTGAAGAAATCCTTTGAAAACTCCCAGCGTCGTTCTCCCATTTTAAATATACTTCGTGACTCCTATGTCATTTAAGTTGTAATATTAAAACATGATATTCATCCACATGAAACGCATCAAGGTGTGAATAGGCGCGTGGTTGGTGGGCGGCCAGTTAACAGATAGGCGGATTGAAGGAGCAGGTAGTTATGAGGCGTCTGTAGCAGGATGGGGAGGAACAGGTCGTTGTTTGCAGCAGGATGGGCGTTTGTACAAATTTCATAAGAAAGGCACTGCAGCCCATAAAGTCAACAACAATTCAGTTTTCGTTTTAGCCACGTACGCGTTGAATGAATGCCATCATGTGTTGATGGGTGTTTTCTAATTGTTTTATGTTTACATAAATCTGCACAAATTACATTTTTCTATTATTTAAATCTTATTTTAGAATTTAAAAATGGATTCAGCTGGTTGAAAAACCCTCGAACACTTGAATTATACAGAATTAACCACTCAAATATGTAGATCTAACAATTTTTTTACCATATTTCAATCAAAATTAAACTAAAAATATCTAAAAAAAAAACGAAAAAGTAGAAGAGTTAACCTATGATGGATGGATGACCATGTTCTTGTGGAAAATATCACTACACACAGTGATAATGAATGATAATAGGAGTCATGTATGAAATTCAAAATTTATTGTGGTTGGGATCATTTAGTAATGTAGTAAATGATATTCCCAAATGGGGTGACAGGTGGCCCTGAACGAACGAGAAGTGGCAACTCGCAGCAATGGGTGTTATTAACCCCATCCGCTAGCCTTCCTCCCATTCCATTTGAATGACCTGCACTATGCCTGGAGTTATGGCAGTGCACTGGGATATCCTTGCAGGTTTAATGGCCCCTTGTGTGAACTAGGGTGGGTGTACAAAGCTAGGTACCAGGCCTAGGAGAGCTATCACCTCCGCTTTCATGGCGAACATCCCTGTCAATTCGCAAGACATTATGAAGGCCAACGCCCCTGAGTGCTCTCCCATTCTACCATTTCTGCAAACGCTTTTGCTCCTTAGCTTTTTCATTCTCTCACACCTCTTGCCACCCGCCACTACTCTTCCGCTGGTTTTCCTTCACAGTACCATCCAGATTTCCTACACCATGCCAAGAGAGAGGGGAAAATCTAGAAAGGATCATTGTATTACATCACCCTATCCAGAAACAACATGCTCGACCCCTCTGAGCTTGCTCTAATTACCACAAGCACTCTCAACGCAAACCAAAACCAACTAGAACCGCCTCAACAACCCTCGCCACCCCCTTCCAATCCTACAATGGACTTTTGCAGTTTCCTTGTCGAAGATGAAACTCCTCCTCCCGAGGAGCATACTCCTCCATTGAGTTTCCATCTTGGAATTGACCCTCTCAGAGTCCACACACATGTTCATGGTTTTGGCACTCGTGGATGTATTGTGGAGGAAAAAATTCCTCCTAGCTGGTAGGTGGAGAACCATCTAATGGCTATGGATGAATATTCGGAGGAGGAGTTTCCTCTGCTCTCCCTTTTTCCACTTTCGAATGAACATCTTCAAATAATTTTTGATATGCGACAGAAGCTTGATGATCAGACGCACAATCAATGAATTTTTGGCCAGCAAATGGACCTCTTGTTCGATGCCATGACTGAAACTCCAGCGAACAAACAATACCCGACTTGTAGCCAAAAGTTCGTCTCAACTTATAACATGCATGGCAGTCCAAGTTCGCATACGAATTCTGGTTTTGTCACTTATGCAAAGATTGAAAGACTCCTTGCCTTGGTTTTAATTTTGTGGCAAGACAGACAACAAAGTACAGAGTATAGACAATGTAATGATAAGAAAAGATTTAAGTTGATTCAAAATTAAAATTTTAAAACATAATTTTATAAAAAATAAATTAATTTAATTCAAGTAAAATTATATAGCATAATTTCAGATCTTTACCTATAATTTTTTTTTTCCATCAATAGATACAATAATTAAATTTTCACCAAATTGAAAACCATTTATACGATATTATTTAATCTTCGACCTACGAATATTTAAAACCTTCCAATGCAACTCCTTTAAATGCAAATACTGACTTTAATGGCAAATCTGTATCGAGTAATACGTATGCATGGATTAGAATTAAGCCAACCCACCTAGAGTTGGAGTTGAAGTGGGTTTGGTTTAAATCGAGTTAGGATATCATATTTGTTCTTCAATCCATTTTAACCTTTATATTTGAATAATTTTTTGGTTCCTGGGCTAAATGTGTAATTCTGTTTTACGTTGGACAATGTATTTTTTGATATTAGGATTTTGAGACTGAAAATTTTGTATGTAATAAATATTTGAGTGGAGATGTTTATATTTAAAAGGATTTAATATTTTTAATATTTATAATTTTAAAATTAAAATGGATTTATATTCATTACAGTATTATAATTTTATAATTTATAGAGAAGATTTTCAAAATAGTATTTTTAATAAAAAATAAGAAATATAATATTTTATTTTATGTAGTCTTCTCATTTTCATAAAATTAATTCATAGAATTCATTTTCATATAAACTATCCATCCATTAATGGAATTATAAACTATCCATGCATTAATGGAATTTAGATAGATTCATTAAAAACTCAATAGCAGCCTACTAAAATCATTCATGAGAGATTGATAACGTTGGACGTCAGCTGTTAATGAGATTAAGGATCCTCTCAAATAATAAGACATCACAGGGAATCCTGAGAACTCCCTGGTGCTCGTATCCGAATTCCTCTAGAGAAGCCTCCAGCAGCTCTGCAAATAGGGAATGGTTCAGAACGTTGATATCTATCACAAATCTCGTAAGACTATATTTCCCTACATACACAGGAAGGAATCCCTTCGGAACAATATTCTCATTTTTCTCACCGTTTGAACTCTGTCTGCTCTTCTCGTTCTTCTCTATTTTGACAAACGCCAGTGGCAGCTTGTAGGAACGGATATCAATAACTCTCTTTAGCAAACGAATCAACTGGCTCATTCTGGACGAGATTACAGAGAAGCCAACCTTCGCTAGATTTAGCTATGGTAGAGAATACAAGGCCTCTGACCATCTGCTATAGTACTGAAAATCTGCTACAGAGTGTGAATACTGGAAGCCCACGCAAGTAAAGAAAAGGAGGGAGGAAGGATCTTATATTGTAAGATGCGCTGATACGATACTTCGTGTACCTTCAATGTGATATTGTATTTTAAGGCATAGAAAAAATAACGAAAAGTTCGCACCCTATCTAAGAAGTCCAGTCAAAATCGAACGTGCACGTGTTTTGAATGAGCGAACGAAAGTGTAGAATATTTATTTATTTATTTTATTTTATTTTATTTTATTTATTCTTACAATACCAATTTTTCCATGTCTAGGATGGCACAATACCAATTTCTTTTTGCTTAGAATCTAGATTTCATGGGATTCCAAATTTACTGAGTTGCATTTAGTGTTATAAATACCTTTTTTTAAGGTTTGCATACATTTTGAAATATATGGTTTTTATTAAATTGAGGATGTGCAAGTCACAACTAAAAGATGTTAAAAAGGGTGGGTTGTTTGTTTACATAAACATTTGACTATACATGATATTTGTTGGAGATGAGCTATGGTAGTGTATTAATTAATTAATGCATAGTATTTAACACATGTTTTTTTAATAAATTTAATGGTCTAATAAGTTTTTTTATTTGTTTATTTGTTTGATTCTTTTTGTAAATCTAGAAGGTCTTTTTCTATTTTATATCATTTGAGTTCATTTTATTTCTTAAATAACAATCCAATATTGTATAATCATTTTCTTAGTTGTTTATTTATTTGAATTATTTTTGTTTGTTTGCAAGTTGAATTTTGAGTTTTTTTTAGTATAGTGAGAAAGATTCTATATATACATGTGAGAAGCTTGAAAAATGACTATCAAAATGTCAAGTGATAAATATTTTTTAATATTGTGGAAGGTGTTGGAACTAGTAGATATCTTATTTTTAGATTCTTAATGAATGATATATTATAGCTAGCAATATGATCACTTATGGGTCATTTCTTTGAGAGGCAATGATATATATGCTAGACTACTTTGAGTCAACTATATCACCAACTCTTAAATATGCAAGTAAGTACGCTATCTTGAAATATTTTAATGCTAATGTTGAAGATATTAAATCTAAATCGATTGAAAAGGGAATCAATTTGGGTAGTTCTACCTTCTTATGGCTAGTGGATGTTATTAATTGTTATGATAGAATATTGTTTGAAACAATGCTCAAAGCATTTTGCAAAGATATAGATCTTTGTAATTAAAGAATTGTCCACAGATTTCCAATTGATTATTGACAATAATGCAACAAGTAGAACCTAATGTGAAGAATCATAAGGTCTTTGTGAAGAAAAATAATCACCATTTAAGCTCATTGTAAGTACCTAGTGTTGTGATATATAACCTATCTTAGATACTAAAGAATTCTTCCCTGTAAGTGTGTAGTTTACAGGACCTACTATGAGGAATCATAAGGCCACTTTAAAGGGAATGATAGAACCATATGCGAAAATCATAAGATCACTATAATGGGAGGGGAGAGGAGAGAAAACAAACAAACTAGATAGAGGAATATTTCCAAGTGTTGAAAAAATGTAAACTTTTTGAAATGTCTTTTTTTAGATGACAAACCATTTGAAATAAAAGTAATAAGTTCTCATAGTGGTGAGAATTACATCAAATGTATTCAACTCATGTATTCTTATTGTAGAAGAAATCATTTATTCTTAGGTGTGAATGAAGCATTGTATATTTAACTGTTTTCTATCAAAGTGATGTTTCATGATTGTATCACGCCATTTTTGTGATATTTAAATGTTTTTCATTGGAGTCTTGAGAAAAAAACCAAAATTCAAGTTCTATTGTCATCTTTGTAAATAAATATATTACCCAATTTAGCTATGAGACAAGACATTTGATCTGAAAGTACTGACTTGATTTGCAAAAACTTAAGTGTGAATGGACTTAATTTAAATTATAAATCTTAAATCACAATTGAAAGGTTAAATTGAAGAAATATAAAGCAGAAAGAATCAATAGACAAGGAAAGAAGGTTGATAACGAAGTTCACCCATCTTGGGCTACATCTCCGGGTCCACTTCCAATGAGTGACGGGTCCATTAAAAGATGAAAAAATGATTATTACATCAATATGGTCTCCAACCTACAAGAAAACGTTTCTTCATTTATGTTGCATAGGTTTTGGTATTCCAGAAATCCACTTCCCACTCTTGAGTTGCCAAGAAAATGGCTACAAAACTCCTTTTATTCAAAATTGCACAAATAAAATTAAGGATTAACTATCCCTACGCGTGAAAACCTTCCAAAATTGAAGTCCATGGTGCAATGGTAAAAACCTTTGGTTATAAAGTTGGAGGTCGCGGGTCAAATCTCGGTCTGTTGGGATTTTTCAGGCTATGCAAATATTATAGTTTAATTATTATAATATATGCATATCTTAACAAGTTGTGTATTTGGCACATTGGTTAAAAACATTGGACCGTTGGGCAGAGGTCAAGGGGTCAAGCCTGTGGACCGTCCACTTTTGGGTAATAGATAACAATCAAAATTTAAATATAAGTTGCATCACTATCCATAATAAGTGACACCGATGGTACAACAGTGGGACGTTGTGTTTATTCCATGAAGGTCGGGGGTTCAATCCACCCGCTTGATCCTTCCTTGTTTGATAAGCCCCTCTTCGGGAAAATGGGGCTGCCACGTGGTAGCCTATGATTGGTCCATGTGGCAGACACATACCCTGTACAATCAATTGCTAGGTCCTTCTGTCATGTTACCCTCCCAAGTCAGTTTTCCATGTAAACGTCCATACCATCTAGTTAGAATGCCACGTCAACATCTTTAAGCCGCATGTCTTCTATGTATTTTCACATGTCCTGTCCCTGATGACGCTATGTGTCAACCTTGTCATCTCTTTTACATGTTTGGCTAAAACTTTAAAAACACATACCTTTCTCATATGACATTTGTTTGAACATGTTTAAGATGTGCTAGAAATATATCAATGAGCTCTTCGACATGGACAAATTTTCATTGGCATTTGAGAACACAATTTTTTATCGGTCAAAAGATCCAACTATATCAATCCTCCCCACTGAGAAGCTTTTGGACCACCAAAAGTTTTTTTATTCATAAAGTAAGTGAGAATATTGTCTCCTATATCCAATATCCATCCATCGTGCTCTAATAGTGAAAATTTGACTCATAAAAACAAGTTTTCCAACAAAGGTGACAAATTCCATAACAATATTGACATAAAAAATCATTCTCTTACTTTCACAAACATTTTTATTAACTGTCGCAACTAATAACCATACACAATGGACTAATAGTAAAAACGAATACATAGTTGCTAATAAAATTGAGTCAACAATATGCTTTCTCTTCTTAACAAAAACATCATGAACCAATGAATCTATTTCACTCTCAACCATGGGTTGTAAGCTTATATCCTTGGTGCTTGCTTGTAGCGAGGTCTCACGTTGTAACTCATATGAATCCTGTAACGACTTATCATAGTTAGTAACAAACTTAATTATTTCATCGATATGTTTAGGATCATACTTTTCCTTAGCTTTTACAGACATGAGTGCTATATTCTTGCTTGCATTTACTAGCCTTTTCATTTGTCCTTTATTCACAAGAGACATGTCAATCTTCATATGATGAGATCGTACAATTTATTCAATTCCATCCTTTGTAAAACAATATTTGTTTTCCTCCGTGTAGAAGATAGCCTTTCTGTCATAGAAATAAGGGCTTCCCAAAATAATTCCACAAATATAAAGTGGTATGACATCTAATTCTACCGCATCAATGAACTTAGAGGTCATTGCAAATCTGAGATTATATTGTTTGGTTACTTGTAGTTTAGCATTTTCACATATCCATCCTAAACTATATGGATACGAATGTGGCTTAGTTTAAAGTCCCAATATTTTAACAACCTCTTCAGAAATGATATTTTATTGTGAACCATTATCAATAAGTGTATCAATCTTTGTATGCTTTGAGATGATTCTGATATGAAACAACTTGTTTCATTTACTTTCATCATGCTTAATATTAGAAGCTAAAACATGAGAAGAAGTGTTAGACGAGAAATAAAAGATATACCTTGTATTCACATGGCTACGATCATGGCTTCATAATCTGAATATCATCCCAGATATTTTTGGATTATAGTCATGGTCTTTGTATTAACTTTTTGATTCCGTAACCAATTTGGCTTTAGTTTTGGATGAAGTTTCCATCACTTATCATCATCATGTCCTTCCTTCTTGCAATATGAACGTGAATGCTTCTCGTCTTCCTTCTTCACTATGGTTCTCAATTCCAGTTTCTCTTTTCCTTTATTCTTTCCTTCGTTTGACTAAACTGAATCCTTTGAGAAACTATCACGAAAATTCCTTCCACCTAACTCAATATGAGTTACTTGTACACAAACTTCATCAAAATTAGTCAGATTAAACATAAGAATAGTATTTTTCAAATGAGCTTGTAACCCGCCAATGTACTTTAAAAGAGTTTCTTGTGTATAAATAGGAATGCTCAATATTAGTGCCCTTTTTCTAAACTTTTGAGTATATTCCTGTAGACTTTGTCCCTTATTTTGCCTTAATATTTTCCAATCCATTATTGCTTGTTGCATATAGCCTACTAGATAAAATTGCTTCTTTATTGCAGCTATAAATTCATACCAAGAAGATATCATTTTACCTATTCAAAGAAGACGTTCTTGACTTGAATATCCCACCAAATCAAAGTTGTGCCTCCTAGTCGAAGAGTGGATAGTTGTATCTTTGCATTGTCATCAACAATTTTATTAATCCCACAATAAACATTAAGATTCTTGATCTAGTTATCCAAATTTTCTTCATTAAGTTCACCGTTATAAATTGGAAAATCAAACTTTACATCAAGTTTCAATAAAGGAGAATCAAAATAAGTTTTCTTATAATGCTTCTTGAAAGAAGAACTCCCACTCAAACTAGATGAAGAAGATGACAGGGACGGACGAGTCTTAGGAGGGTCACTACCACCTCCTTCTCTTTCAAATTTTTCAGATGGACCACCTTCCTTAGACTTCTTTCATTCATGGTACAACTCTTCCACCATAAATTTCATTGTCATGAATGCTTCAAGAAAATTCACATCAGTACCAAAAGGATTTCCTTCTTCTGGCAACGTCATTTATCGTTTTCAGAATACACATCCAATTTCTAGATTATCTTCTTGAAGTGAGCATTCACCATGCTGGAAATTAAGCCTAGTTAGCATTCACCCTTGAAAATCTTGTCAAACCTACTCTAATACCAAAAATTGATCTAAAATTATTGACTTGATTTGCAAAAACTTAAGTGTGAATGGACTTAATTTAAATTATAAATCTTAAAGAACAATTGAAAGGTTAAATTGAAGAAATGTATAGAAGAAAGAAGAAGAGACAAGACAAGAAGGTTGATAACGAAGTTCACCCAAATTGGGATACATCTCTAGGTCATCTTCCAATGAGTGTCTGATCCATTAAAAGATGCAAACATGCTTATTACATCAATTAGGTCTCCAACCTGCAAGCAAAGTTATCTTGAGATCTTCTTTACAAGATTTGGTATTCCAGAAAACAACTTTAGACTCTTGAGTTTCCAAGAAAATGGCTACAAAAATCATTTTCTTCAAAATTAGATAGACAAAATCCGTGCTTAATTATCCCTCTACAAGAAAATCTTCCAAAAATGCAATGTGTGGTGCAATGGTAAAATCCTTTGGTTATAAAGTTGGAGTTCGTGGGGTCGAATATTGACCCATTGTGTTTTTTCGGGCTATGCAAATATTACAGTTTAATTATTATAATATATGCATGCCTTAACAAGTTGTATGTTTGGCACATTGGTTAAAAATGTTGGACTGTTGGGTGGAGGTTGTGGGGTCAATCTCATGAACCGTCCACTTTTGGGTAATGGATAACAATTAGAGTTTAAATATAAGTTGTGTCGCTATCCATAATAAGTGACACCAGTGGCACAATGATGGGACATGTGTTTTTTCTGTGGAGGTCGGGGTTTGGATCCACCTGCCTGATCCTTCCGGGGTTGATAAGCCCCTTTTTTGAAAAATGGGGCTTCCATGTGGAAACCTATGATTGGTCCATGTGGCATTGATGTACTCTATACAATCGGTTGCCATGTCCTTCTACCATGTCAACATTCCACATCAACATCCATATCGCCCAGTTAGCATGCCACATCAACATACATATCATCTAGTTAGCATGTCGCATCAACATCTGTACAACCACCTATCTTATCCATACTTCCACGTGTCGTGTCCCTGATGATGCCACGTATCAACCCTGTCATCATTTTTTCCTATTTGGACAAAACTTCAGAACACCATAAATTTCTCATATGACATATGTTTGGGCTTGTTCAAGTTTTTTTGGAAATATCTCGATTCAATCTCTTCGACATGGAGAGATTTTCATCAACATTTGAGAACATTATATTTATCAGTGAAAAGATCCACCTAGATCAACATGGATGAATGCATGGATGAATGCAACTTTGATTGTGGGAATATAGAGATGGTGAAGGATTCTTTACATGAATTGTTATCTATGATTTTGAATGGATCAAAGTATCATAACAAATTCAACAAAAATATGTTATGCTACTCTGAGACAAATGTATTTTGAAGAAACATGTTTTTTTTCATGTATTTCTAGTTTATCTCACCATGGGCATATCCAAAGTATGAATAGTGGGTACTCATTGGCTGCATAATTTAATTCTACATCCAACGAGTGCCTACACTTGCAATTTGATTAAACCTATAAGGATATAATTCGAAAATATGATTAAAAAAAGTAGTTTTCTTCATCTACCTTTGAAAATTCATAACTCTTATTTTATTATTTTCCTTAGGAGACCCATTTTATACCTAAAATTTCCCCTAAATGGGTAGAGCTTCATTAAACTCATAAAATAAACACAACACAAATAAATCTAAAATAAACAAAATGAAATGCCTATAAATACAACACGTGATCCCATGAATATATTAAAATCCTGAAATAAAATCCCATGTCAAATATGGGTAGAGAAAAACTAAAGTAAACTTTCTTTCCAAGCTAGAGATTTCTACCATTGAAATCCTATGGAAAAGCACATCTAAACACCCATCCATTAGCACACATATATAATAATATGTACAACAAGACCTATGCCTAACATAGAAACTAAATTAAAATATTTCAATAATAAAACATATATGAAAAAAACATAAATGACTATAATTCCTTAGTGTTAAATATATAGTTTTATGCATTTAGAAATCTTATTTAATGAAAAAAACCATCTTGAATATTTTGAAGGACACCCATAATTAACCAAGATTGACATATGACATGAACTTTATCCATTCCTTGGGGGCTTCACCTTGTTTACCAATATATTATCATGTTCATTCATAAAGTGGGTTTTAAAACTGTGAAAAATAGACTCAATATATTGTAGGTATTGCAGGGTATGCAAGGTATGAGGGGGTTTAGAGGTATTGAGGTGTATATAATAGGGTGTCTGGTAAAAACAAGGGATATCTAGTAAAAATAAGGGTTTTAAAATTGGAAATATGTATTGGGAGTGTTGGGGAATATGGTGGAACCTGTTATGAAAAAGATATACAATTCTACAAATAATCAAAGATGGAATAAAATTTTGAAGATAAAGGTGGTGTCTAAAGACACCGTTACAACACTCAAGAAAAAAACAGTATGATCGGAACATCACAATTCATACTGGACCTTGATATTGATTGCTTGATGATAATGACCCAAGGGGTCTACTATTTATAACCTCAACATCTAACCAACTTCCATAAAATTGGGAGAATCTTGTCCACATATAACCGTTGGTTGTTAGAGTTTACTCTGTCAAATCTATGTTGTCTATTCATCTTGACAAGGATTCTCAACCCGACCGTCCATGCAATCAAATCGTAGTCAATTGTTGGGATGGTCAATCAACCGCCTGACTATCTTTGACTATTCGTCAATTCTCCGATCGAAAAACATGTCGAATACTTGAATGATTAATGTAGAGATATGTTCGATCGCTTGATAGAATATATCCAGATGTATTTCGACCGCTGGACCATTTTTATACAGATGTAGTTCAACTTCTCGACCAAATGTATCCATATGTAGGTAAACCACTCAATCGGTTGAATCTAGGAGAAGTGTGATGAACCATTAGTTCTTGATGTTCCAACACCCCCCATCAACACACGTCTTTGAATATTTAGGAGGTGAAATTATGTCATCATGAGACCCCCCATAATTCCATCTTCCTGAAGCTCAAGAATTGTACATAGCTTGATAAATCTAGCTTAAGGAAAAATGTTTGGTAAAGATATCAACAACCTATTCATCTGTTTTTCAATATTCAAGAGAGGCAACTTTCTCATGTACTAATTTTCTCAAAGAGCGAGCATGAAGCTCAATATGATTCATCTTACCATGGGAAATAGGGTTGTCAAAAACCTATATAGAACTTTTATTTCCACAGTATATTGTAGTCGAGGGTTCAACAGGAAAGCCAAGTTCACCCAAAAGTTGGCAGTTCCAGACTACTTTAGTATTTTATTGAATGATGCCACGATATTTTGATTTTGTAGTCGACAAGGAGACTACCTTTTGTTTTGTACACGACCACACCAGTGGTCTAGTGCTATAGAAAAACACATAGCCAAAAGTGTAATTTCTTGTAAATGTGTTGAACCTGCATAGAATAGATATAGTTAAACAATAATACACACATTTGCAAAGATAATTTGAGGAAGAAGAAGAAAGAGAGAAAGAATGGAAGAATACTCATTAACCATTGTGAATAATGAATAATTTACACATGATATACTCTGTATAAATCAATGAGTTCGAATGGAGGATAACCAATGCACCATAGTGGTGGTCTAGAGTGATATAGACACACACCAACAATTACAAGAGTGAACTACCACCTAGTCTAGTTTCTTAGATAGTTACAGGAGTGAACTGCCACCTAGTTGTGTTAACTAGTCAACTAGTCTTCAGTTAACTGACTAAACAGAGAGTAGTGAGGAGTTAACTCATGGAATCAAGGCTAATGTGCCACTCTGGTGATGATACCAAGGCAAGGTTGAATTATCATGGTGATGATCCCAATGTTGCATGGTGACAAAACCAATGCAACATCTAAACTCAACTCAACTAGTCAAATTGAAGTGTCAACTGAAAGAGAATATTCTCTAGGTGGAATATTCTCCCCTAAATTATAGGAGATTGGATAATGACTAATTATAACTAATAAACAAGGAAAAAACTTAGGAAAAATAAATCCTAGGTGTGTGTGAATGAACTCCAACACCCCCCCTGAACATCACTATGGTGAAAATAAAGATTGGGTCCCGACAATGAGGCCATGTTAGGTACCCAAGTACAAAATATACAATGAAAATNTCTGGTGATGATACCAAGGCAAGGTTGAATTATCATGGTGATGATCCCAATGTTGCATGGTGACAAAACCAATGCAACATCTAAACTCAACTCAACTAGTCAAATTGAAGTGTCAACTGAAAGAGAATATTCTCTAGGTGGAAGTAACTCTGTAACGCCATATGAGGAGCAGAACTCCCAGCCATCTGAGCTATAGTGAAAAGGATAGTATGGAGGGTCAAGTCTCTTACCCCCCAGATAGACACTTTTCCTTTCTTTCTCTCAGCCTTGGGTACACAGTGTATAAAACAATACTCACTCATCTATAGCCCACCACCTCTACTACTGGTCAGGCTCACATAGTATCCCTGTCGGGACAATCCAATCAAAAAGTAAATTTCCTCAATGTCTGAGGACAGTGTGTGGACCCCCACCTGAAACACCTGCTGATCAGGGTCCCACATACGCACCAGATACTTTAATAGTCTGACTTGGGCCCTCATGCCCGGGATGCGGAAGTACTTCAAGAGCCCATAGTCTCTCAAAGCAGCTATGGTAGGTGGATGATTTTCGGCCATTGCATTATCCTCTTCATGTTCCCTTTTGAACCAATCTAGCACCATGTCGATGGCCAATTATCTGCATAAGGAACACAATAAGAGGATTAATAACTTTTTTCATGCTTTGGATCTTTTTCATTGGATAAAAATTTAAAAACAAAATTGGGCTTTGTGGTTCTCGCAGGTGCCCTATGTGCACAGTGCGAGAACCTCGCAGGTGGCCTTAGGCTCACCTGCGAGAATGCCCCATTCTCGCAGGCCCTGTATAGCCTACTTGTGAGAATGGCAACGCGCATGTAGGGTTTAAAAATCAACTTAAAAATGAAAATTTAACCAATGAAATTAGAAATTTAAACCATGAAAGTGTTAAGGACGAAGAGCTTACCTAACTGTCACAGACGGCTCACTGAATGGTCTCTCGTAGCTCCCGCAATCTAACGCCAAACTTGGAGGGTAAAAGAGGGGTTTTTTGAGCTCAATAAGTGGAAATGTAAAAATGGTGTGGTAAAAAGAGTATTTACTCCTTTTATTTACTTTTACTATATCATTTTGGGTTTTTTATGATTATTTATTGATTAAACCCTAATCCCTAATGTCATGTTGAGTGTAATTCTTACAGGCATGATGACTTTGATGATTAAATCCAGGGATACAGACATGTTTTTCTTTGTTATTACGTGTTTTTTATTGTTTTTTATGGTTTTTACATAAAAGCTTGAGCATCATTTTTGTCCGTTCTTGCGCTCGTAAATACATGAGAATGTGATCGAGCATACTTTTATCACTTTTTCGGGCTCAACAAGGTTATATGAAAAAGGAACCCCCCTGGAGTCCTCTTTAAGCTCTTTTCAGACTCTCTGAACATGAAAATATCACCAAGTGACCTTGCTATTTTCACGCTCGATAAAGTATTTGAAGTAAGTGTTTGGTGAGCGATAATTTATCTCTTTTTCGGTCTCATCTAGACTATTTTGCAAAAAAGGAATTGAAAGAGTTCTCTTTTAAGTGTTTTTTCCAAACTCTATAATCTTGAAAAACCTTCAAGTTTTCTATCTCTGGACT
>SNQJ01S0069841.1:39398-51021 GCA_010110895.2 Picea sitchensis | reverse complement strand
TTGAACCTCCTCCCCTAGGAAATGTCCTCGGGGTCTTTCCTACGAACCCTGGGCGATGCAGAAATGTCGACCTTGCACCCCCTACTAAGTTCAGGTGTTCTTCTACGTAACGCGCATTTTCCACCGCCTCTGCTACTGATACCGGTTTCCACATCCGCACCATAGCTCCATCTTTATAATGTTTTTCAAATTCGTCTCAATAAAGGATGGGAATGGTATT
Source organism: Picea sitchensis (assembly GCA_010110895.2). Taxonomy (NCBI): domain Eukaryota; kingdom Viridiplantae; phylum Streptophyta; class Pinopsida; order Pinales; family Pinaceae; genus Picea; species Picea sitchensis. The sequence goes on along the minus strand of SNQJ01S0069841.1, from coordinate 50,801 downwards.
GATAACGAGCATATACATAACTGAAATGTTATTATAACTTTCGTGGGAGAGCCAATTTGTTTTTTAAATACCTCTTAGATCGATAGAGATTTCAACCAGGACTATCTACAAAGTAGCCTATAATTTTAGAGTTATTCAACTGTCAAGAAGGTCCCACTACAAAGTAGCTTAGAGTTTGAGCTTTATAATGTTAATATGTTCACATATTTTTTACACAAACGAAACAAAGTTTCACTTTAAAAAGGTAAAATTTTATTTTTTACACAAACAAAACAAAGTTTCACTATAAAAAGGTAAAAGTAAAATTGTATAGTAATGTTCAGCTAAAGAAATCACTCTTTTAAAAGAAAGAGTGAAAACCTCCCCCCATCGTTGATTGATTGGGCAACATGCGGCTACCAAACTAACTAAACTAGGGTTGGTCATGATACAAACTGTTATAAGAATAGCCATTGTTCTAAATTAAAATAGTGAGTTTTATGTTGTTTGGGAATTTTTTTTAAAAGGGTCTCTTAAAAAAATTAGAGCATTTTAATATCTAATAATTGATCAACATCCATTTGAGCACTTCCCTTGCTTGGGAAAAGTAACCTTCCAGTTGTTATGCAAGACACAATGCATGCAAAATGGAGTCAGGCCAAAAACCATGTGATTGTGAATACCAACGCCAATAAAACTCATCCTCTCATGTCTATGGCCCCGTCTTATTGAACCAATGCCAACCAATATAATCACACACGGTTTCCTTGCGCCACCTACATGTTGTTCATGCAAAATTGTTGATACATGTAGCATATTGAAGTGAGAACATGTCTATGTGTTTGACTACATGATGGAATAAGAGGTGTAGGGCTTCCTTGTCCTGTCCCCCGACAAATCAAGTCTCAATCACTCCAACAGAAGCAACTCCAACAAGTTATGCAGAGGTTGTCGCTATGTCCATCACCCTGAACCTATGATGCATCTCAGAAGAAATATAGTGTGTTGGAATACCCTGTTAATGTTGCAACCAATAGGAGATGAAATAAAGCATGCTTAGGGAAGGTGGTATAGAAAGGATCCCCCGTTGGGTGTTTTAAGGGAATAAATAAAAAACATAGGAGGAAGGAGAAAATCGATATTGATGCCCAGCTACAGGGTAGGAAACAACGGTTGGGTCAATGTAGTAGAAAATCCTTCTTATACTCCAAGAGTGGAGTTTAATGAAAGGTTAGAATGAAGAGATTTATCTAGGTTGAGTTTCTCCAATGAGGGATTGAAATACAAATATCCTAAGAGGATTTACGTTTCAGAAGTACAAACAACTGTAAGACTCAAATTGTTGGGCTCGGTCTTTACACTACATCGTGATTCATATATGATGCTGCATTATTTTGAGACAATTCTCTAAGAGCATAAAGGAAGGGGGTGGGGAAGCAGAAAAACAAACAGGGAAAGATCCACACACAGGCACAAAGGGGAGGCCTTTCAGATCAATATTTCAAACAATAAGGCAATTCAAAGATTGGGAGGATGGAGTTTGAGGATACAATGTATGATGATGAAGGCGAGTTTTCTTATTTTTCAAATACGAAGGTATATCTTAACTTGTACATAGACCCCACATGTTTCTACACAAAAATTATTCCCAAATGTTTTTGCACAAAAAATATTTGATTAGTTGATTTTCTAAAACGACAATTTACATAAGTTTTTAAACAACTACAATCTGATTTGTTTGATATTAGTGATTAGTATTGTATTGAGATGAATTCTTTAAATAAAATGATATTTTCCAATCTAAGATTTTCCATGGATTTTTTTTATTGTGAATGCTTAAATTCTTGAAAAATATTTCAAATTTAAGTTCATATTCATTAAAAAACTGAACATGCGTAGTATGTACTTGAGTAAACATTTAGGGAATATATGCAAATTTCAAATCTATGCTACAAATAAATATAGAAAAAGAAAAATAATGAGAAGTTGTTATTTTATCCTGATCCTATATGCAAAATTTGTACCTTCATTACCCATATGGACATACATTCCTCTGTTCTCTTCTTCATGGATGTAAACTCCATGCACATCTTCCATGATTCTAAACTTGTGTTGATCATGTTCTGATCTAAATGTTGTTAACTCTGCAAAATGTGCAGCCAACAAAATTTGTTAGGCTAAACAATTTAACAAATTCATTAAATTATGTACAATTTTGTTTCCATAAAGCATCATAATTCTTTCTTCTGATTTCTTGGGAAACTTAACTGCCCAATCAACTTCATGCACACTACTTCTCAATTATAACCTATAATTATCATGCACTAGTTTTACACACGCAACGCTAAAATGTAGTGCATGTACTGCACATCAATATCCAGTGTACATACTTTTCTGTCGTGTGCCAATCTCTATTGAGCACCACTTTTGTGTCACGCACCAATACTCTATGCACACTACAAGCACCACACCACACTAAGCCAAGGTTTAGTGTGTTCACATCAAACACCAATATTCTGTCACATGCCAATATCTATTGAGCACACTTTTGTGTCGCGCACCAATACTTTGTGCACACTGCAAGAACAACATTGTGCACACACCAACAAATTCGAACTGTGCTCTGCCAATACTCCAAGCGCACACCTTATTCGTGTGACACAAAATCTACACCTTGCAATGCCAACTTCAGCGCACTTTACCGCACACCTATATTCTGCGCACGCCACCAGTTATGCACAACACAGTGCCAAAATTTAGTGTGCATACCTCGTGCACCATTATTTTATGCACAACGCCAAATATTTGGTGTGCACACATGCGCAATGCCAAATATTTAGTGTGCTCACATGCACAACTCTATTTTTCCACATCACCAGCTCCACACAGTGCAATACCAAATTTATTGTGCACACATGCACACCTTTATCTTTCTGTGCATCACTACTACTTAGTGCATGCAAGTATGTTCATCACTTAACATATTTTTCCATAATTTTGACGCAGAAATTGGGGTTTTTGCCCGATTTTCACCTAATTTCCACCATGGACATTATGCAACCATGGAATTTTTCAAGTTCTCTCCAATATACCCAAATTCAACCTCTCCAACAACAAATGTTTGTGCGTGTTGTTGGATGATATTCCTGATGCAAAATTTTCCAATTCATTCACGAATTGAGAATCCTATTTCAACAATTCCACTCCATCTGTCATGGCTTCCCTGCAACATCAAATTCCACCATTTTTTGTTTGAATTTTCTTAGACATGGATTAAAATTAAGGATATCTCCTCACTTAACCAAATTTCCCCAAATTCTCCATGAATTTAACAACATAAATTGGAGCTTTTACCCAATTCCACTCAATTGCTTCAATTTATGTCATGGATGCACTATAAATTGAAAATTTGTTCACTCCCGAATTCAATTCTCTGTGAGAATCCACTTCGGAATTATGATAACTTGGCCCATCCATGCTCAATGTTGAAAACTGGGCTCTGATACCATATTGTAACATACCCAACCACCAATTGGGCTATGCCATTTTAAACTTTTTGAACTCTGATACCATATTGTAATGTCTCCATTACCATCAATTCAACAAAATTTATCTAATACTAACTCCGATACTAATTAAAACATAAAAATACACTCTACAATGCATAATTATATACATAATCATAGCAGAAATATACATGCAACATAAACAGGATAAACCCATGAAAACAAATGCATAATTATTACTGCAACACGTGATTTAATACACAATTGACACTTATCTTTGATTAAAGGACACCAACTGCATGCATACCTTCCACATTCCTCCCAGCCTTAGACCACACTACTCATAACTCTCAGTAGTGGGTCACCACCGAGCTGGGGCTAAACTCCACTTGGGTAAGTTTTCCTAACTAGGCTAAAGTATCTCATTCAACAAGAAACTCAGTCACATGTAACTCAATGATAGGTGACTCAATTACAGGAAACTTCGTCACAGGTAACTCAGTCACGGGTGACTCAATTATAGGAAAGTCTGTCACAGGTAACTCAGTCACAAGCGACTCAATTACAAGAAACTCTGTCATAGGTGCCAATTCATACTGACAACATACAATCCCTCATTCCCCACATGCATGTCCCACCCCAGGAAGTGTGCCCCTTCTCTTCTCAACAGTCCTTCGGCTGCCCCATTTCCCTTCTAGGGCTTCAACAATAGGTCAGACAGGAAATCTTAGAGCCCTATTGTTGCAGTTCGATACCTTGAGAAAGTACTTCCCTACAATTCTCTCACTTGGAGAGAATGCAATGTGTTACGGGCATAACAACCTGCCTCTTCAGTCCATCTCTCCAAGCTAATCAAGGTACAGGTATTTGTGACAGTAACAACAGGGTATGAATGATAGTTCCAACAGGGTCCAATGACAATAACAATAGTGTCATGATCTTCCCATGATGATCGAATGATAGAAAAAAAGTACTAATTCCAAACTATTTGGATGCATGTTCCAAACGTGACACTTGTCATGTTGAGAACTATCTTCGGTCCACATGTCCCCCTCTTTCAGATTTAGGATAAAATAATATCCCTACTTTATACTTTTAAGGAATATTAATATAATAATCATTTGGGTTTAAGCCTCCTTAACTTAGCCCCTTAACCTCAACTAGTGGAGTTAGCCCCCCATACTCTTTTACGTGGTTGGGCTACCACAATGATGTGTTTTCATTATATTTGCATGGGATACTACAATGATGTGTTTTCATTATATTTGCATATGATTACATTTATATTCTCAGTAAAGAAGTACTAGTCGTTTTGCATCAAGGATCACCAGCCTAAAAAACACAAAGATTGCGCGCTAAACCAGTGTGCGTGGAACCTCTGGGATGCACACACTCTTATTTTAGTGCGCCAACCTTGCACTTACACATGTGTGTGTTACAAAATGACATATATACAAAAGTCTCTCTGGCCTCCAAAATCGTGCACTAATCTGATTTGCACGGAATACTGGAATGTGCACCATCTTGGAAGGCTCTTATTTTAGTGCACCATCCTTGCGCACTTACACTAGTGCATGCTAAATACATTAAACTATGAGCTATAATCATTTTGAAATGTGTGCACTCCTTTGATGTGAAATTCATGCACATTGACTTAATGCTCACAGAACCAACCCAAAGATCTTGTTCCTTTAGCACACCAACTTATATGTAAATTACAGTTACATTTATATGTACAATTAGGGTTCATCCTAGGGGTATTACAATAATAGGGGACCAAAGGGCCCATTAGAGTAATACTAGTGGAGGCTATTCAATGTAAGGTGGAATAGGTCCACTATGTTTGTTGTTATTAACTAAGTCCCACTATGTAATTTACTATTGAATAAAAGTAATGTGGCCTCATTAAAAAAGGTCCACTAGGTAGTTATGAGGTTGTTATGATTAGATTTTTATTGTTAGCTATAAATAAGGATGGATTTCTTCATATGAGAGGTGTGAATTTTATTTTATTTGAATCTTATCTCATTGAGAGACCACCCAACCTTAAGAGGCAAGTGAGCATAAGTGGATTCCTTCCATAAAGGATCAATTGTAAGGTGTTGACCTACCTTAAGGGTAATTTTATATAATCAAGTAAATGGGGTTTTCTATGGTATTCTTGGACATCTTATATCTAAGAGAATTTTCAAATCCAAGGTACTTAACAATTGGTATTAAATATCTTACTTGGGCCAAAAAGAATATTTGTTAATATTTGAAGGATTTCAAAGGGGAAAAGAGGGTCATGAAATTCAATTCAATTCTTGTAGCTTTATTATTAGAATTCAAAGAACCCATTTGTATATTATATTTACTCTTGGAAAAAACACTCAATTAAAAAAAAAAAAACATCCCAATCAGATTTGAGGAAGTGAAGATATCGTTGATTTAAAATAAACTATTTTAGGGGTTTTTTTTTTACATTTGCACCATATTCAAAGAAAACATATTTCAACAATGTGCTCATATTTCCACCAGAATGATGTCATTGGAAAGAGGATTTTGGGGAATTTGATTTGGTATATTATATGATATACTTATGATCAATATTGAGTGCACTACAACCCTTACAAATTTCTCCCCTCAATACCCTATCCATCATACTTATAGTGGCTTATGGCATTTTACAAGCATATATTATCCCCCCTCATTTAGGAATATCGCATGGTATATGTAGGATATATGGGAAATACAAATTATGTGGAAGAATCCCCTCCTATAAGTTTTCTTCAAGAGGCTATGGATTATGAAGAGCATAAAAAACAATGGATACACAAAGTAGAAAACTTTCAACCCCCTAAAGGAGTTCATATAATGCAACTTCAAATGGAGCATTNAAATTATGTGGAAGAATCCCCTCCTATAAGTTTTCTTCAAGAGGCTATGGATTATGAAGAGCATAAAAAACAATGGATACACAAAGTAGAAAACTTTCAACCCCCTAAAGGAGTTCATATAATGCAACTTCAAATGGAGCATTGTATACAAAAGATACAAGAAGCTTATGAAGCAATCCAAAGGATGGAAATTTGGAGTGATGTTGAAGATGATTATACAAGAGGAATATATTATTGTTAGTATGATTTAGAAAAGGCTTGTGAGGAATGGTATATGGACAAGTCACAATTGTAATCTATAGGAAAACAACCACTTCCAACTTCTATTTGATGACTCTACTCCACCTTATCTGGAGAACATTGTTGCAAGAAGTCAAGATCCAGTTATGGCTACCAATTTTCATCTTGTCTATTCTCCAGTAATAGTGTGCCTTCCAAATCCACATATGACCTCTTGCACTTATGTGGAATTTTTTTTTGATATGGTTGGATCTATAATTTGGATCCATATGACCGTGTTAGGAATTTGAAGCACCATTCTCAGCCAAGTATTGAGCTTAATTATATTCAATGGGGAGTTAGCATGAGCTCTTGGACATGGGACTTGGGTTTATGGATGAGCTCCTTGGATTACTTCAATATTGTAGTTGATACTTTCACATGGTACACTAGATACTTCAACATGGAGGTCAACACTAGTACATGGAACATAAGGTTATGGTGGAGCTTGTTGGAATACTTTAACATGGTGGCCAACTCTTGTAAAAGAGGACCTTTGTTCCCTGGCTTACTTCAACATTGTAGTGAACACCTGTCCATGGAATCATGGTTTATAGTTGTACTTCCTGATATTGAGCATTTAGGAAAACACTTTTCTAAGGGGGTGGAATGTTGGGATCCTCCCTAGGGGTGTAATGGGGGCGGGAAGGGCCTATTAGATTACTATTAGTGGAGTTCATTCAATGTATAGTGGACTAGGTCCACTATGCTTGTTATTATTAAATAAGGTCCATTATCTTAGTTGTTATTAAATAAATTTTAATGTGGCATCATTAAAGAAGGTCCACTAGGTAGTTAGAAGGTTTTTATGATTAATGTTTTGTTGTTATCTATAAATAATGATGGATTCCTCATTATGAGAGGTGTGGAGTTTATTGTATTTGGAGCTTATCTCATTGAGAGGTCATCCAACCTTAAGAGGCAAGTGAACATGAGTGGATTACTTTCATAAAAGGATCAATTGTAAGGTGTTTCAATACCTTAATGATCCAGGACGATCTTGGTGGCCACCCATCTATTCCAATTGGCTCAAAACAATTTTTTGGAAAATTACTATTTTTAGCAATTTTTCAGGTCCCAAACTTTCGGGGCCATTTTGAGGGCCTAAACGACATCTTTTCATGATATGGCACCCAAATGAAAGACAAAGGCTTTGATTTATCTTGTGAAATGAATATCCTCATCAATACCTTTCCAACGAGAACTCATAAACCCCAAATGGAGATTGTATGCCAAAGTTACGCCCCCAGGAAGTTGATACACCAAACTACCCAAAACGAGGTTCACAAACTGTTGGTTTTTCATCTTCCGTGGTTAGGGTTTTGGATTTTATTTATGTTAAAAATGCCTTTGGATCCTCATTGTAAAATTCATCTTCTTACGAATGAGTGTAGTCGTCACATCTCTTCTCAAAGATAAGCTACCACCATTCTAGTGAGTCTTTCACTCTGTATTTCTACAGTTTTGTACATTTCGCTCATTAATAGAAATTGTCTATTACTGTATCTATGTGTTTATGGTTATATCTCTAATATATCTTTGTTATATTATTGTATATCTGATATATCTCTGTACATTTCTTTGTTATATCTCTGCTCTCATTTCGTGTCAAAAATAATCTGGATTAGTGGTATCAGAGAAGACTTCTCTTGATAGTTTTCAGTGCATGTCCTCGATGATCCAGGTGGATATCAGTGGCCAACCACCTTTTCCAATTCGTTCAAAACATTTTTTTGGCAACTTTGGCAATTTACTATTTTTAGCAGTTTTTAACTTTCAGGGCCATTTTGAGGGCCTAAATGAAGGTTTTTCAGGATCGAGCTTCTCAATGATAGCCTGAGGCTCTGATTGAGCCCCCAAAATGAATCTCCTATATTATACTTTTCAATGGGCTATTGTGCGCCTAAAATGGATATCGTATGCAAAATTTATGACCCCGGGAAGTTGATGTACTAACTTACCCAAACAGGTCCCACATGACTTTTGGTGCTTCATCACGTAGGGTTAGGTTTTTGGATGTCTAGGGTTTTTGACATTCTTGTTTATTGTAAAAAGGCCTCAAGAACCTCATTGTGATCATATTCTTGCGAATGAGTGCAACCATCATATCTCTTCTCAGAGATAAGCCGCCACCATTCCAACAAGCTTGTTTTCCGCTGCATTTTACAGTTTCATCTTATTTCCTTATTGAATAGAAAACCATTTTTACTGTATCTCTGTTATTCTATGTTAAGCATCTTTTAATAATTTGTATTCATTTCGTTATGCTCATAAAATCCGGATCAGTGGTATCCGAGCGGTCTGCTACTTGTCGTCTTAATGCATGTCCCCAACGAGGTCAGGGTACAAAGAATTGGGTCTTGAGCTTGTTTCTCTTGAGGAAAAAAGCTCCCGCATGCCCAAGCGACCTCTCATGGCAGGAGAAAATAAATATGATGAGATAGTAGATCCTTTCAAAATGTTGCTTGAGGAATCCCTCACGCAACAAAGGAACAAGATGATGGATAGTTTCACGCAAATCCTTCAGTGGCTACCAACAGGCAATGCATCTTCCTCAAGCGGAGGTGTCGCCCCCTTAAAGGTACAAATTAACTTCGATATTCATATATTTGAAGGTCATATAGACGCATATGTTGTAGACAAGTGGTTGAATCTACTAGAAGGGTATTTTTTTTGTCCATAACTTTTCAAATAGAGAAAATATTACTTTTGCACTCCTCAAAGTTGTTCCCCATGTCAAAGATTGGTGGGAAACTTTCTATGAGAAAAAGGAAATAGAGGAAACCTCATTATTTACAGTCACGACCACCTAGGAATCCTTCAGGGATTCTATTAAGGAATAATACTACCGTATCGGAAGTTATGATGACTTGTATACCAAATGGACCACACTGCGGAAAGAAAGAGACCAAGAAATGCCAGATTCACAAATATCTTCCATACCTTGCACACTAAGACGGGTATCAAATATTTAGAGCGACATTCGGTGCTCAAGTATCGCAGTGCTCTGCATAGATATATCCAGACCAAAATGGAATTTATGTACATCTCGTCCTTGGGCGCGACCTACCGATATGGCGTCAAAATTGAGCAAAAGCTCAAACAAAAGACACGGCAATTTGGGCCTGGGCACCCCTCACAAAAAAATCCAGTAAAGGGCGACCCCAACCCATAAAATAAAGGACAGAGAAAAGATGGACAGTATCAGGACAACCAATCCAAGCCGCAAGCAAAGAAGGACGCCAGAAACACAAAGAAAGATATTGGGAAGTGGTGCGACTTCCATAAGATCCCTTGGCATAACATTGTTGACTGTCGCTCAAAGCAGTCGGCGATGGCCGAAGTGAAAGAATCTGAATAAGATGTGGGTTTTGACTCTGAGTCAAATCCAGAAAGGGGAAGACAAATCATTGACGTGGAACCCAGTGCCACTGTTGCTACCACCAAGCTCCATCCTGGTGAACCAGACGAACCAAAAGAAGGTGAGAGCCTCTTCCATTCACAGATGTGGGTGAAAGGCACCCCATTGCACTTCATCGTTGATAGTGGTAGCCAGAAGAACCTCATCTTAGCATAGGTCGTCAAGCGGTTGGCCCTGCTGACAATGCCTCACTCACAACCCTACACCATTGGATGGCTCTACCAAGGAATTGATCTTCGCGGCAGCCAATAGTGTCGATTGTCGTACAACATCAAGCCCTCCAAAGATTAGGTATTGTGTGATGTTTCTCCTCTCAAAGTTTGTAATGTTCTTTTGGGACAACCTTATTTATGGAAACGTCATGATGTATATGAGTCTAGGCATCATAGTGTTATTATTAATTTGAACAGGAAATTGTATAGGATACCCAAGGTAGTCCCTCCTAGTGTTATTTCCTTGATCTCTGCTAAGCAATGCAAGAAGGTCACCTCTCAGACTGGGAAATTTGTCTTCTTCGTGATTCTCTCTCAGTGTGAGTGAAAGATCATAGCCACATCCAAGGCCTCCACGACCGATCTCTCGACACAATAGAAGCAAGTAGAGAAGGTCGTGGAAGACTACTCAGATATCTTCTCCTCTCCTGTCGGGGTACCTCTACACTGCCAGGTCAAGCATCCCATTGATTTGACCCCATGCGGACTGCTACCCAATGGTCGAGTCTACTACCGCTCTTTTTTAGAGAACAAGGAGATCAAGAGGCAAATCCAAGAAATCCTCCACAAGGGGCACATACGCCCTAGCTCATCTCCTTGTGGGAGTCCAATCGTATTGGTGAAAAAGAAAGACAGGACCTGGTGACTCTTCATTGATTATTGGGCCCTGAATAAAATCACAGTCCAAAACTGGTACCCAATTCCCTGAATCGACGACCTCCTTGATTATCTCACGGGGGCCAAATACTTCAGTGAGATTGATCTGAGGTCTGGCTACCACCAGGTCCCAATAGAATAGACAAATGTATGGAAGACTGCCTTCAAGTCAAAAGAAGGTCTTTTTGAATGGTTGGTCATGCCCTTTGGTTTGACAAATGCTTCAACAACTTTTATGAGGATGATGGACGATATCCTATGACCTTTCACCAATACTTTTGTAGTGGTGTATCTGGATGACATCCTCATCTACAACAATACTTGGGTGGAACACTTGCAACATATTCAACAAGTTATGCACACCTTGTGGCAGCACAAACTATATGAAAACTTGGAAAAATGCTCCTTCGACATGGACAGGGTCCATTACTTAGGCTACATCATTGATAAACATGGTGTGCATGTGGATC
>SNQJ01S0069841.1:12165-35270 GCA_010110895.2 Picea sitchensis | reverse complement strand
CACATCTCTTCTCAGAGATAAGCCGCCACCATTCCACCAAGCTTGTTTTCCACTGCATTTTACAGTTTCAACTTATTTCCTTATTGAATAAAAAACAGTTACTGTATATTTGTTATTCTGTGTTAAGCATCTTTTAATAATTTTTATTCATTTCATTCTTCTCATAAAATCTAGATCACCCAACGAGGTCCGAGTATAGCAAGTTGGGTCTCGAGTTTGTCTCTCTTGAGAAAAATCACTCTCGCACGCCCAAGAAACCCTCCATGGTGGAAGAAAAGAAAGACGACAGAGTGGAATATTCTATTAATATGTTGCTTGAGCAATCCCTCAAGTGATAGAGGGACGAAATGATGGAGAGTTTTTCCCACATCCTTTAATGCATGCCGATAACGACATGCACGTCTTCATCAAGCGACTACTTTGGAGGCACCTCTCCTTTCAATGTACAAGTTAATTTTGATATTCCCGTATTTGAAGGTCATGTCGATGTGGATGTTGTAGAAAAATGGTTAAATATGCTAGAAGGTTATTTCTCTATTCACAATTTTTCCAACAGGGAAAAGATCACCTTCGCACTCCTTAAGGCTCTCCCCCATGTCAAACATTGGTGGGAAACTTACAGGGAGAAAAGTTCCACAGAGGATTCTGGAATATATGGGGTCGATCCCACTTGGGATTTTTTGTGTGGATGTGGTCAATGAACAATATTACCCTATTGGTAACTATGATGACCACTACATGAGATGGACCACAATGCAACAAGAGAGGGCCCAAACACTGTCAGAGTTCACAAATACTTTCCATACCTTGTGCACCAAGATGGGTATCAAAGAATCCAAGAGACATTTGGTTTTGAAATACCATGGGGCTCTGCATAGGTACATCCAAACCAAAATGGATTTCCTAGACATCTCATCACTGAGAATTGCCTATCGATATGCTGTCAAAATCGAGCAGAAATTTATGCACCAGAACAAATAGGAGTTCAGGTCTGCAAATCTACAACAACCAAAGTATGGTAAAGACGACCCTAACAACTAGCCTCCAGAAAACCAGTCCAAGCCATAGGGAAAGAAGGGTAATAGAAAGATGAAGAAGGGCACTGGAAAGTGATGTGATTTCCAAAAACTCCCCTGGCAAAAAACTGATGAATGTCACTCAAAACAATCATTGGTGGCCAAGATCAAAGAAAAAGAGTTGAACCCTGATTTAGAATCTGATTCATAAAATAATGGGAGAAGACAGATCATCGACATAGACCTCGTTGCTAATGTCGTGACCGTAACATTTCAACCAGAAGAACCAACAGATCCTGAAGAGGGGGACCACCTTTTTGATTCACATATGTGGGTGAAGGGAACCGCGCTACATTCTATTGTTGATAGCGGAAGCTAGAAAACCCTCATCTTAGTAGAGGTCATCAAACAATTGGGATTGTCGACAACACCACACCCACAACCATACAACATCGGGTGAATTTTCTAGGGATGAGATATCTGTGTTAGCCAACAGTGTCAATTTTCATATGACATCCATCCCTTCAAGGATGAGGTATTATATGATGTTGCCCCATTGGATGTTTGTGACGTTCTTTTGGGATAGCCATAGATGTGGAAGCGTCATGTTATTTATGAGTATTGACCCCGTAGTGTCAATGTTACTCTAGGGGGTCATCTCTACAGGATATCAGAGGTAGTTCCAACTACTCTCCCACCAAAACAATGTCGTAAGGTAATCTCTCATACTGCAAAATTCAGCCTCTTCACAATTTGTTGAAAAGGTGAATAGAAGGACACTGCAACCACTGTAGCCTTGGCCCAAGACCTTTATTTCCAACAGAAGAAGATTACAGAAGAGAAAGAATATATTGTTTCTTCACCTACAATGGTACCTACACACTACCCAGTAAATCCAATATACAACAGGTTGGTTGAACAGATTCAACCTCGCAAGCAGTAGGTTTATGAGAGTCTTCAACAAGCTAAGAAACACGACTTCTCTAGCAAGGCAAGCAGCTCACCAAGATTCAGATTCAGCAAACACTTTCCCCTCTCCCTCGGGAACTCAACACAATGGAGACCATTTATTCCTAAGGATGGAGGATTGATCTAGGAGGATCTTGGTGGCCACCCAACTATTCCAATTGGCTCAAAACAATTTTTTGGAAACTTACTATTTTTAGAAGTTTTTCGGGTCCCAAACTTCCGGGGCCTTTTTGAAGGACTAAACGACATTTTTTCACAATCAGGCACCTTAATGTTGGAAAAAATCTTTGAATCATCTTATGAAATGAAACTCATCGTCAATACCTTTCCAACGAGATATTGTGCACCCCAATTAGAGATCGTATGCCAAAGTTACGCCCCCGGGAAGTTGATACACCAAACTATCCAAAATGTGGTCCACAAAACTATTGGTTTTCCATCTTCAGGGGTTAAGGTTTTGGACTTTATTTATGTTAAAAATGACTTTGGAGCCTCATTGTAACAACCATCTTCTTTTGAATAAGCGTAGCCGTCACATCTCTTCTTAGAGATAAGATGTCACCATTCTAATGAGTCTTTCACTTCGTATTTATACAATTTTGTACATTTCGCTCATTAATAGAAATTGTATATTATTGTATCTCTGTGTTTATGGTCATATCGCTGATCTATCTATGCTATATTATTGGATATCTGATATATCTCTGTACATTTCTTTATTATATCTCCGCTCTCATTTTGTGTCGAAAATAATTTGAATCAATTGTATTAGAGCATGTTGCTCTTGATCTTTTTCATTGCATGTCCCTGACGAGGTCCAAGTATAGAAAGTTGGGTCTCGAGCTTGTCTATATTGAGGAAAATCTCTCTCACACACCCAATAAACCCTCCATGGCGGAAGAAAATAAAGACGACATAGCAAAAGATTCTATTAATTTGTTGCTTGAGCAAGCCCTCACTTGACAAAGGGACAAAATGATGGAGAGTTTTTCCCACGTCCTTCAATGTCTGTCAATAACAGCAGGTGCATCTTCATCAAGAAAACACTTTGGAGGAAACTCTCCTTTCAAGGTACAATTTAATTTGGATATTCTCATATTTGAAGGTCATATCGATGTGGATGCCCTAGAAAAATGGTTAAATACACTAGAAGGTTATTTCTCTTTTCACAATTTTTCCAACAGGGAAAAGATAACCTTCGCACTCCTTAAGGCTCTCCCCCATATCAAACGTTGGTGGGAAACTTACTAGGAGAAAATTTCCACAGAGAAGTTTGGAATATATGGGGCCAAGCCCACTTGGGAATTTTTTGTGTATGCATTCAAGGAAAAATATTACCCTATTGGTAACTAGGACGACCAGTACATGAGATGGACCACACTACAGCAAAAGAGGGGCTAAACAGTGTCGAAGTTCACAAACAATTTCCTTACCTTATGCACCAAGCTAGGTATCAAAGGCTCTAAATGACATCTCGTTCCGAAATACTGCGGGGATCTACATAGGTACATCCAAACCAAAATAGATTTCCTAGACATTTCATCACTGGGAACTGCTTATCGATATGTTTTCAAAATTGAGTAGAAAATTAGGCACCAGAACAAATGGGAGTTCAGGTCTGCAAATATGCAACAACCAAAGTATGGTAAATATGATGCTAACAACCAGCCTCCAGAAAACCAGTCCAATCCATAGGAAAAGAAGGGTAATGAAAAGACGAAGGACATTGGAAAGTGGTGCGATTTCCACAAAATCGCCTAGCACAACACTAATGAATGTCGCCCAAAAAAATCATTGGTGGTCGAGTTAAAGAAAAGGAGTCGAACCCTGATTCAAAATCTGATTTGAAAAATAATGGGAGAAGACAGATCATCGACACAGACCCCACTGCTAATGTTGCGACCGCAATAATTCAACCAGAAGAACCAACAGATCTTGTAGAGGGGGAGCCCCTTTTTCATTCACAGATGTGGGTGATCCAGATTATTTTCGGCACGAAATGAGAGTGGAGATATAATAAAGAAATTCACAAATATATTATGGATATCCAATAATATAAAAGAGATATATAAGAGATGCAACCATAAACACAAAGATACAGTAATACACAATTTTCTATTAATGAGCGAAAATGTACAAAGATTGTAAAAATACAGAGTGAAATACTTGCTAGAATGGTGGCAGCTTATCTCTGAGAAGATATGTGACGGATACTCGCATTCAAAAGAAAATGATTTCACAATGAGACTCCAAAGGAATTTTTATCATAAAGAAAATCCAAAACCCTAACCCCGGAAGATGAAAATCCAACAGTTTTGTGGACCTCGTTTTGGGTAGTTTGGTGTATCAACTTCCCGGGGGCGTAACTTTGGCATATGATCTTTGTTTGGGGTGCATGATATCTTGTTGGAAAGGTATCGTGAAAGAGATTCATTTTGAGGGCTCAATTAGAGACTTAGGCTATCGTTGAGAATCTCGATCCTGAAAAACCTTCATTTAGGCCCTCAAAATGGCCCCGGAAGTTAAAAACTGCTAAAAATAGTAAATTACCAAAATTGAAAGAAAATTGTTTTGAGCCAGTTGGAAAAGGTCGGTGGCCACCGATATCCACCTGGATCAATCCTCCCTCATTAGGAAGCAATGATCTCCATTGCGTTGAGTTCCCGGGGGAGAGGGAAAAGTGTTTGTTGAATCTGCATCTTAGTGAGTTGTTTGCCTTGCTAGAGACATTGCATTGATTGGTTTGTGGAGGCCTGTCACGAACCTGTTGCTGGGAGGGTTGAATTTGTTCAACCAGTCAGGTTACATGAGATGGATATGTGAAGAAGGAATCTTTGTGCTTCGATGCAATCTTATCGACCTACTTCTGTTGGATATAAGGTGCTTGGGTCGAGGCTGTAGTGGTTGCAGTATCCTTTCATTCACCTTTTGAATACATTGTGAAGAAGCTAAATTTTGTAGTATGAGATACTACCTTGCGGCATTGTTTAGGTGGGACAGTAGTTGGAGCTACCTCTGGTATCCTATAGAGATGAATCCCCAGAGTAATAATGACACTACGAGGTCGAGACTCATAGATAACATGGCGCTTCCACATATATGGTTAGACCAAGAGAACATCACAAAAATCCAGCAGGGAAACATCACATAATAACTCATCCTTGGAGGTTTGTATGTCATATGACAATCGACACTGCTGGTTGACACGAAGATCTCGTCCCTGGCGAAGCCACCCGATGTTGTATGGCTGTGGGTGTGGTGTTTTTGACAATCCCAAATGTTTGACGACCTCTGCTAAGATGAGGTTCTTCTCACTTCTTCTATCAACAATTAAATGCAACAGCGTCCCCTTCACCCACATCTGTGAATGGAAAAGGCACCCCCCCCTCTTCAGGATATGTTGGTTCTTTTGGTTGAATTGTTGTGGTCGCGAAAATATCAGTGGGGTCTACGTCGATGATCTATATTCTATCAATATTTTATGAATCATATTCTAAATCAGGGTTTGGCTCCTTGTCTTTGATATCAACCACCAATGACTATTTTGAGCGACCTTCATCGGTGTTGTGCTAGGGGATTTTGTGGAAATCACACCATTTTACAATGTCCTTATTCGTCTTCCCGTGACCCTTCTTTTCCTGTAGCTTGGACTGGTTTTTGGGAGGTTTTTTGTTAGGTCCATCTTTATCATACTTTGGTTGTTGCAAATTTGTAGACCCAAAATCCCATTTTTTCTAGTGCTTAAAATTCTGCTCAATTTTAACAGCATATCGATAAGCAATACCGAGTGATGAGATGTCCAGAAAATCCATTTCAGTTTGGATGTATCTGTGTAGAGCCCCGTGGTTCTTCAAAACCAAATTTCATTCGGATTCCTTGATACCCAGCTTGGTGCGCAAGGTATGGAAGGTATTGATGAACTCTGGCAGTGCTTGGCCCCTCTCTTTCCACAGTTTGTTCCATCTCATGTACTGGTCCTCATAGTTGTCAACAAGGTAACACTGTTCCTTTACCGCATCCACAAAAAAATCCCAAGTGGGCTCGGCCCTATATATTCCAGACTCCTCTATGGAATTTTTCTCCCAGTAAGTTTTCCACCAATGTTTAACATGGGGGAGAGCCTTAAGGAGTGCGAAGATGATCTTTTCTATGTCGGAAAAATTGTGAACAGAGAAATAACCTTCTAAAATATTTAACCATTTGTCTAGGGCATCTGCATCTATCTGACCTTCAAATATAGGAATATCAAAATTGACATGTACCTTGAAAGGAGAGGTGCCTCCAAAGTGGATTCTTTATGAAGATGTGCCTGATGTCATCAACAAGCATTGAAGTATGTGGGAAAAATTCTCCATCATTTCGTCTCTTTGTCGCGTGAGAGCTTGCTCAAGCAACAAATGAATAGAATCTTCTGCTCCGTTGTTTTTATTTTCTTCCACCATGGAGGGTTTCATGGGCATGTGAGATTGATTGTACTCAAGAGAGACAAGATCAAGACCCAACTTTCTATACTCAAACCTCGTTGGGGACATGCACTAAAAAACAATCAAGAGCAGCCTGCTCTGATACCACTAATCCGAACTATTTTCACCACGAAATGAGAGCGGAGATATAATAAAGAAATCTACAAAGATATTGTGGATATCCAATAATATAACAGAAATGTATCAGAGATGAAACCATAAAAACAAATATACAATAATACACAATTTTCTATTAATGAGCGAAAATGTACAAAGACTGTAAAAATACAGAGTGAAAGACTCGCTAGAATGGTGGAAGCTTATCTCTAAGAAGAGATGTGACGGCTACTCAAATTCATAAGAAAATGATTTTACAATGAGGCTCCAAAGGCATTTTTATCATAAAGAAAATCCAAAACCCCAACCCCGGAAGATGAAAATCCAACAATTTTGTGGACCACGTTTTGGGTAGTTTGGTGTATCAACTATCAGGGCGTAACTTTGGCATACGATCTCTGTTTGGGCTGAACGATAGCTCGTTGGAAAGGTATCGTTGAGGAGATTCATTTTTGGGGATCAATCAAAGCCTTTGATTATTAGTAAGAATATTGAACCCAAAAAAACTTCATTTAGGCCCTCAAAATGGCCCCGAAAGTTAAAAACTGCTAAAAATAGTAAATTACCAAAATTGTCAGAAAATTGTTTTGAGCCAGTTGGAAAAGGTGGGTGGCCACCGATATCCACCTGGATCAATGGGTGAAGGGGATCCCGCTACATTTTATTGTTGATAGAAAAATCCAGAAGAACATCATCTCAATGATTATCAGACAAATCGATAAGTGCAGACACAAACTAATCTCCCTAACTTCAACAGGAAGCTAAAACAAAACAAGGAAGAATACAAACTTCACCTTAGACTTCATTGTCATACAAACTAGTTTAGAGAGGGACACATGACATACCTTTTAAATGACATTTGATCCTCGCTAGTGTCGTCCTTGTCACTCCATCTTTGGATTTGTGTGATGATGAATCTGTTTAAGAAGCAAAAACCAACAAAGAGAGAGAACAATGATATACATACTACAATGAATTATATGTATAATATCAAAGAGTTATACAACAAAAGTAAAGACACCTTTATAGGGAAGAAATGTATTGTTGCATTATATTAAAGGAAAGTGGAGAATACAGCCCATGCCTTGATGTTGCAAGGTCCCTTCCAATGGCTCTTTACTTCAACACACACACCTTTTCTCCAATGCCTTTGATGAAGAAGATCCACAACCTGACTTAGAGAGCTAAAGCAAAGCTATCTAAAGCATAATCTAGAGCAAAATTCTTCATGCATAATCAAGCCTTAGCCTTTTCCATAAGAGATCCCTCTTTATATAGGGTGAAAGAGGGATGGATGAGGAGATTAGGATGATCCCACTAAATCATAGAAGTGAGTAAGATCCAAACTAATCGGAGGCCACCTCATCTTCTAGAAGATTCCCTTCTAGAACCTTCATAAATTTCACTTTTCCTCTTGTTTAAGCATCATCGCACCATATGCACAGGAAACCAATGATGACATTGCAGTCAAGTTTGGTGCATCATGCGACGATCAAGCATAGTCACACCCCAAGCATAGAGCAGGGTGCGACGATCGCCTTTGACATAGTTTTTGAGGAAGAAAAGATAATCCACTTTTCTCATGGAGAAAGTATCTTTCAGTGTTTTTAGAGAACATGGAAGTGTTTTATGCACATATTGTTAGTTGATCACTAGGGTGACCAAAATAATGTGTAACAAAATGCCCCCCAAAGTATGAAGTTGGAACCTGTGACAGTTGTTGACGATTAAAGACGTCAACGTAGTTTCGCCTGCAAAGTGTTGCTAAAGCCTATTATTATAAGACTAAATAATAATAGTAGGTGGGACCCCCTTGAACTATTGAAGATCATATCTTCTCATTTTGATGTTGTGATGATGTGCGACATGGTTTAGGTTGGTTGATGGAGATATTGTTGATTATTGGTTATGATTTGAGCTTACGTATCATTGACTCCTTATGTTACTATGTCATCTGCTATTCACTAATATCATTGTTATTCGTTCTTCTCACACCTACACAACAAACATGTTAGTAAAA
Source organism: Picea sitchensis (assembly GCA_010110895.2). Classification (NCBI taxonomy): domain Eukaryota; kingdom Viridiplantae; phylum Streptophyta; class Pinopsida; order Pinales; family Pinaceae; genus Picea; species Picea sitchensis. The sequence continues at coordinate 26,685 of SNQJ01S0069841.1, read as the reverse complement.
TTACATGGAGGACAGTTTGGAGAGAGGCAAAATCCTAGAACAAATACAATACAAGGGGACCTAGTTCTGCAATATCACATGTGAATAAGTTAAGGGAAATGAGAATTACAAGGGTAAGATTCTAAAGATATCCTAACTATACTACATGCATGAAAGTACTTGATGATTATTGTTAAGCCCTAGCTAGCAAGTAAATGGTTGTGAAATTGGGACTAAATTGTATGTTTAATATGCATATGGTGTGGAATATTGGTGGTGCATTTGGCAAGTTAATGGTGCTATTGGTTATGCGAATGGTTGAATTATATGGGATTCGAATTATGTTATGGCATAAGTCGTGTTATTGGTTTTTAATATGGTGATGTTTTCAATACAGGGTTTGATTAATGGTTAATGAAGAATGTGTTGGCATGTACTGATGAATTAATGCATTGAGGATGGAAGTGTTGTGCATTTACTACACGTCACCTTTACCCCTCCTGTTAGCCACCACCCTAGTCAGGCTATGGTTTGATCTTTCTCCTTGGGTTATGCTCCGAATTTTTAGCAGGGAGAAATTGTTCGACCAGCTCTTGTTTTAAGGATTTCGATTACAGGTATGTCTTTTTTTGGCCATTTGTGATTTTACTCTGGTTATGAAATGATTACTGGCTCAGGTGTATGGGTTTGTGTTTTCCTAAGTGTTGCAACTGTGTGAAAGTTGGTTTTTGGAAATGAAGAGTGAATGGTTTTTCCTGTAGCAATTTTGAGTTCATCGAGGTTATTGGTCTTCCTGGGTGATAGCTATTTTCTATCACTGTTGTTTGGTTGGAGGGTTATTTCTTTTTTAGTCTTGGGTGGATAGTTACCTTCACGCAATGTGTCTAAATTCAGTCTTTGGCTTTCATGGATTTAATCGTCAAAGGTTTTCTGCGTTAGTATGTTTTATTCACTTCGACATTGGTTGATTGCACCACTAGGGATCATGAAATGAGGTTCTTGTCCTTCCTTGACCCTTTTTTCACCTATGTGTTGTGATTGTTGACCAAAGAGCATGAGGGTTATACCCTAAGTGCGTTAAATAACCCCTTCCAAGCCAAACTAGAGCCCTACCTTATAGTTATGCCCCCTATCATGGATTTGGGCCTGACCATGAACGAGTCGTGATTCCTCTTGTATGCACCATGGCCTTGGAGGTTTTTCCATTACAAAGAGTGGCTCTGATCTCCCCGTGTTGACTACGGAACAACCTCGACCCTCCGGTCTAGAAATTGTTTAATAAGACCAGCCTGGCCTGTTGTTTTATGACTTAGTTTTTGTTGAATTGTCATTTACCTTGGATACAGACTCGTCCAATTGGTCGTATAGCAGTCGTGTTGGTTTGGAATTTGGCTCCTACTTCTGTGATAATAAGGATAAACCCTTTGTGGCTTATTGCACCTTCAAAAGATACAATCACCCTCCTTATGTTAATAGCTCAGTATTGTTAATGGAAAGGGCCTCTGCCCTGATTCAATTAGGTGCGTGGGTATGCATAGCTACCACAACTTGTTCGATTGATTTATTTTCTACAATAGTGGTGAATTTTTTGGTTGATATACAGTCACTGGTATTTGCACTAATAATTATTTAGATGATAGATAGCATTGGTTACAAATGGTTGGTGTTGCTCACGCATGTCACGTTGTGTGTATGGTGTTTTGAAAAATGAAATATTGGGCATGGTAACTTCGATTTTCTTGGGGCCGAATGATTATTGAACTGGATAACTATAGAAAGTGTATCCACTACATCCTTGTTCTTGTTGGTTGTATAGGCCTAAGTGTGCACAACTTAGTCGATCACGATGTGACTAGATCAAAGCAATCTTATATTAAATTGATGGCTCAGTCGATATGTTGAGTTATTACCGTGACTGTGTGTTTGTTGTGTTGAGTGGAAATGTTGCACCATGGGTTTTTGTTAGCTGCACAATGTGTGGAAATGTTGCACCATGGGTTTTTGTTAGCTGCGCACTGTGTGTGGTATGGATAGCCTATTTTTCACACTTAGGGATACCGACAGAGTTTTAGGCATGTTTATTTATTGCAATCGACCACTGGCTAAGCAGGCATGTTGTTGATGACAGTCGTGGTGGATGGGTGGCCCAGATTTTTAAGCCATATTGAATTGTTTTTATTATAGTGGAAGAATTACATTGCCTGGGCAAGTTACCCTATGCATAGCTTGCATCTAAACGATGGTTGTGGTTGCATATTTGAATATCAGTTCGGGTTGCAATTTGATCTTGGTTCTTTGGTTTCTACCTGTGTATATGTTTAATAGATGTCATTGTATTTAAATGACAGGCCCAATTGCAGTGGTCATGTGACTTCATTGTGAATTCTGGAAACATGAAATTGGGTATATTGGTTGATTAAAGTAAGATATGGGCAATGGTTGATTTCGATGGTTAATAAAATGGAAAGGCTACTATTTGGAAATTGTTATAGAATGAAAATAAGGGAACAAAATCCTTTTTACAGATTGTATAAGATGCCTATTGTTTTGCGATGTCACTGTGTTGGATATTTGATTATGAACATATAACTAGTTAAATGCACATAAACTGTTATTTGGTCAGATCAATTATGGTTGATGCACCTTTTTCGCAGAACATTTTATGGATCACTTAATTAATTCCATGAACACTAATTTTTTTTTCCCTTCCATGATTTTCATTTTCTGCTAATTACAAATCCCCTCATCTTCCCATTTCATTTTTCCACTCCCTGTTCTGAGATTAATTACAGTAAAGAGAATTTTGGTGTTAAAGCAATTGAAATTGTCAGTGACTGGTGTGGATTACAATGATATTTTATTGGTTTGCCTTTTAGTTGATTTTTGTTATCATTGAGAAGTGACCATGCTTTTCCCCCCTCATTATATCATATTTTCACTCAATACAACCCCCTCACATATCCCAAAACCCTTTTTCACCCCCCTGCTTGTTGATTAACAATAAAACAATTTGTATGGATTGGATTGCATGAGTCTGATACACTCAGAGCCAAATCTATTTCATATTTAAAAAAAAAATCATCTATGGTTATTTAAAAGACTATTTGATAATTGATCACGCATGTAGGATGAGTTTTTTCAACCGAGGAAGACATGGTCGAGGAAACAGAGGTAGAGGTAACTGGAACCGAGGTCAAAGAAGGCCCAGGTTCTCCATACATTTTGACGTTGATTCAAAAGAGATTGAACAATTGTTGCATGTCTAATTCTTTAATTAGATTGGGCAGGGAATAGTCCAACCTAGGCTTGAAATGCCTCATTTCCAAGCCCTGCAAGCCCCTAGTATCCATGTACCTCCTCATGTATCCTTGCAACCTGAGGTCCCTGAAAATGATGGATGGCAGGAGATTGTCCACCCAACAGTCTCTCAACATCATGGCTGGCCCAACTTGTTTTTGCCTGGTCCTCCGCCTTTGAACCCCATTGTCCAAGCTACCCCTAAGCACTCGCTAGTGAAATCCTCCCATTCTAGCAAGAGATTAAAAACTGAGGCCCATCATGCCCTTGATAAAGGAAAATTCGTTGCTTCCCCCTCCTCACCCTCCAATGGCTCTAACAAATCTGTGTCTTCCCAGATGCATTTGAGGGACGATTGTTCCCACATGATCAATGAGATTAAGCCTAAAGGCTCTGCACAACCAAAGGCAAATTCAGGAAAATCAAGAGGTGACAGAAGCAACCACGAAATGGTTGCATCATAGATTGGGAAATATGGCTTTTGAGTTTTATGTTATCTATTGTTTTATGACAGTTGACTTCATGGATCTTTGGACAGCATGTTATATTTTGGATATATGAGTACTCTTTTTGAAGTAATTTCAAATTTCATGAACTAAAATTGCCAAAAGTAAATATGTTGATGGGGGACACAAGGAGGTGTGTTTTGATTAACTAATGGTTATGTTATGATTGTTATGATTTTTATGAACTAAAGGGAGTCACAAGGGGGCCCACCTACTAGTTATTATTTATTTATGACCCTTATTATGATTATTACTTTTCCCCCTAACTAAATTTAGTTGAGTCTTTTAATTAACTTAACTAATGAGTTGGTTTAACTACTTCAACCAATACTAACTTGTTAAAAGAAAAAGGAAGGGAGGAACAAGATGAGGATAGAAGCAAAAGCATGCTAAGGTTTGCTCTTTGAGTTATGTTGAGATATTTCAGTTTTCATTCATTCATTTCCTCATCATAGCCTAATTTGCTTTTGTGATAGCAGGGTCTTATTGTAAACAACAATATTCAGGGATGAATCAAATCATTCAGACACTTGTTTTTCAGAGGTGTTGATCTATCTTTGATAGTCTGTGTAGACTTGTCTGTTTGTGAATTAATTTTCATGACTGATAAAGGATATTCTGCAGAGTTGAGTGGGAAACAATCTGTGGTAACCTGATCCAACTTTTAGAGTTTAGTTTTGGTTTTCTTTCAGAGGTGGTTTTGTATGTTCCATTGGGGATGTCTAAGTTTGACTTTGGTCCAAGATTTCTGTATGAGATTTTGTAAAGAAAAATACTCTTAGGTGAATTGGAATGAAATAAGGCACTGCTTTATGTCTCAACTGTCTTGATTATCATCTTGGTGTCTTTACTTCTGTTCTTACATTTATTTCAGCAACTGTTATATTCAAAAAATCGCATAAAAAGTGAATTTCCAGCAAGCTTTTTGTTGATAAAATACTAGCCTAAGCACTCGTAATTAATACTTGTGAGTTAAAATGTTATTTTTTTTGGCTATAAACATAGGGTGATATTCTCGTCTACTTTTCTTTAGCCAAGTAAATTCTGAAAATGATTGAGTAAGATCATTCCATATCTTTTCCTCAACATTTATTTGGTGACCATACTAGGGAGATCCTTGATATCTCTCCAGTTAATTTTATATTCGATTTTTCATCGATACATCTTTCTTTTCTGAATTTGATTCTTTGATTGTTTTACTATTGATGACTGTTCTAGTTGCAAGACAACCCAATCTTGAGCATGGTCTCCAAGACCAGACCAACATTGCTTTGAACTTATTTCATACTATTTTAGACCCTACTAGGACCCGTGTTGAGCTTAACCGTTCTTGGGCAGCAATTGAACGAGATATTAGTGTTCAAGAACAAATAGAAGCTAGAGGTAGGAAACCTAGAAATCAACAGTAACCTTTTTTTTCTTCAGTTTTGGCCTTCCTTTCATGTTCGTAGATTCACATGCTTCTAAAAGAAGGAGAGGCTTGTCACCTGAAATCAATCCTATTGTTGAAATAGGAAGAATAAAAGGAAGTGTTATCTCTCCAACAAAGTGCTCTAAGGAGGACTTTATCCGATTCATCCAATTCATCTTTCTTTCCCTCACCTATCACCCACAAGATGACATCTAGCAGTGGCACTAGAAGTGCTATGTCTTCCCAATCTTCATCATCATCGGTGATTGGTAGCTTGTACAGCCACCATATCCCCGTCCAATATACTACAAACCCCATTAAAAAGTATGGGATTTTTCAGTTTGAAGAAGATGCCACAACCACACCGTGGCATGTGTCCTCTCCTCTTAACCTAGCACCTGCTACTCACCCACTTCAGAATTTTAAAGAGCATTTTCCTAAGTTTTCAGGGAATAACATTTTCAGTACCAATGAACACCTAGTGGTATTTTCTAATGCTTGTCATAACATAGGGGCCAACGACAATGACACATGCATGCACTTGTTCGTCAATTCCTTGGAAGGAAAGGCTGCGACCAACTTCTTTGACCTTCCTCCTAAGATCCTATCTACTTGGGAGGAGTTGATATATTGGTTCCGATCCAGTTTTCGGAAATCCGAAAGCCCTGCCGAGAATTTAAGGGAATACAATAACGTCACTTATAAAGATGGTGAGACCATCAAGTATTTCAACTTGCATTTCACCAAGTTGTACAATCAAATCCCTGAACTTATCCTCCCTCAGAACCAAGCCGCTTTCGTTCATTACTGAAATGCATTGTCTTCTCCCTACCTTCATAGGCTTGAAGAAAAGGCCATCGATAATCTCAGTTCCTCTCTGCATAATTGCTCAGATTATGAAGAACATCTTGAAATAACTGGTCTTCCCTAGGGAGAATCAGTTAGACAGACAAACATGTCCACTCTCTTACAACTAGTACAAGATATGAACAATCGTATGATATCATTTGAGTGGAAGGGTATTGTCTCCCCTCTCACCCCCAGAGCTTCATCATCTTCTACACCCCCCTTTAAAATCCAGTTGAAAACAATTTTTGGCCTAAGGCTATCCTGCCTCAGAGTTGGTGTAACTTTTGCGAGGAACACCACGAAGAAACCACATGTGAGGTAAAGAAGAGTGCCAAAGATAAGATCTTTGGTAAGAGACAAGAAGATACTATCGTTGTCCTAGACTTTGCTAAGCTAGAAGATGTCATGGTTATCAATACTAGAAACAAAGCCTATGCTCCCAAGGGAAAATTTGATCCTCCCCACAGTTATTCTAACCCGAGATCATCCTCAACTGCTATTGCGCCCCAGGTTCCTAAAATTCTTGAGAGTCAAGGAATCACTCCCCCTCCTCCCTCTTCCAAATACAATCTCTTGAATCAATTGGCCAACATCAAAGAAGATGCAACTCTCCTAGACATGGTTGTTGTCCCTAAACAACAGATGCACCTGAAACACTTCATGGAAGGAAAATCTTTCATTGTAGCCAATCTTTCCGAAGAGGTAGACGAAAAGGATTCTTCTGTAAATAAAGTAGGTGTACATAACTTTAGATACCCTGTAAAAAACCCCCCTTTTTATATTTCTATAAATATCATGGATAAGATCGCCCATTGTTTCCTCATTGATGGTGGTTCAGGCCCAAGTGTCATGTCGAAGATTATTATGGAAGAGCTAGTCTTGTCTTGTACAAACAAAAATGCCAAAAGCATGCTCTCCTATAATAGTCTACAACAAACAAACATATGTGAGTTTAAGGATATAACCTTGGTTTTATGCGCTCATCCTGAGATAAGGACAACCCTTAACATTTAGGTGATTGATATGCCTGTAAGAAATTACTCAATTATTTTGGGAAGATATTGGCAATCCATAATAGGTGGGTACCTCTCGCTCGACAAGACACATTTATCCGTTCCTCTGAATGGTAAAAACATTATAGTCCTTAGAGAGGGAAGAATCTCACCTTACATAGAGAGTGTCCCGCAATATAGCGTAAATTATATCGAAGAAGACCTAGGAGTGTATTCCATCTTTGCTGAAGAGGATAATATTCCTTCGAAAAGAATTGATTTAGATGATGATTTATGGCATATGCACTTTGATGGTTCACACTCTAATGAAGGTAATGGGGTTGGTATTATCTTGGTTTCTCTTGCAGGAAAAAATCATAATCTGTCCTACAAGTTGGAGTTTTCTTGTTCAAACAATGCCGCTGAATTCAAATATTTATTGTTAGGCATTGAGAACACCCTTAATCTTGGTTGTGGTCACCTTTCAGTTTTGGGAATTTATGAGCTGGTCGTGAACCTGATACGTAAGACATGCTCTCCTAGCGACAAGTTGATGGAACAATACTCCCAAACTATTTGGACACTTGTCTCGAACCTTCTATCTTTCAACATCACTCATGTTAAGAAAGAGTTGAATTCAATGGCTGAGTGGTTAGTTGTCTTTGCAGCCTCTCCTAAAAAAAAACTCTTGCCTCACAGGCCTGATTATGCTTTTCAATATCTACATCGCTCGTACATTCCTGAAAAGGAAGGATCTTGGAAGGCCACCCCTAACGATGAGAGCATTTGTGTTGCCATTCAAAATGAACCTCTTACGCTCGAGGAGATTATATCCACAAAAAATAATGAGATTCCTGAGGGCTTGACTCCTCTTGAGAATTCATTTTCATTGAGTGTTGTAGGTAACAAAGAAACACAGAAAAAAAAGGAGATACAAAAGAAGGTGGTTGAAACCATCCCCTTGAACATTAGGAAACCTGAATCTCCAATGCATGTTAAAATAAATATCCAATGTTCGGTTAGAAAAGAGATGGGGTCCACCGAGATACTTGGTGAATCTCAAAAGGTTTTTGCTTGGTCTTATGAGGATCTTCATGGTTTTGATCCTGGTCTTGTTCAACATGTTATGAAGTTAGCTGGGCAAAAACAAGAACTTGTTAATTCTACATTGAAGGCACCCTTTAGAAGGGGGTTGGGAGATTTCTTAAGGGCTGGAATGTTTTTTTCAGTCCACCCTGAACGGGTTCCAAATCGGGTACCTGCTTCAAAGATCACAGATCATACTAGAACCTACGTTCATATTCACACCCTCAGTCAGTCTATTATGAGAAATCCTTCTTCCTCCCTCTATGCAAGAATGATTTGGCAGCAGGTTGTAGAGTTATAGTTGAATCCCTTACTTGACAGTTTGTTCGGTTACAGTAAAATCAAGGTAGAAAGGGTAAATTTTCACAAAACCACTCTTATTAAAAATTGTGATACTATGTATTACAACTGCCTACCTTCTGTCTTATTTGATGCAAGTACCACCTTTAAAAGGCCTATACACATGGTTTTCAATGAATTGGTCAGTCTCCATGCTTATCTTGATGATTTAATATTATGCATCAAAGGGCTGATAATTACACCAGAATTTCAAGTGTTGGGTCATTTCCAGATTACTTTTGTCTTGGACACTAACTCATAAATTTTAAAGGAATTACAGAGACAATGGTTTTCCTACAACACTAACAATCCTCTCTTGAAGTATTGCGAGGGACCAGTGTGAAAGGTTCTAATGCTGATTGAATTTATGTATACTAGTAACCGAGCTCTGCTTTCAAATTTTGTGTTTCTTTTCTCTTCTTTATAGTACTTTGATTTCTTCTTTCTAAGTTAAGTTTTTTTTTCCTGCTGTGCTTTTGTCTTTTATTGCTCCTGTTTTAGTTCCTGCAATTTTACTTCTGTCATGATTTGTTTTCTTCTTATCTTTTAATCAATTTGGTCGAATAGGATGTTGGATCAATTTTCCACAGTGTCACTCCTACAAAGCATTGTTAATTAATAACAACCAAGCTTACATAGGTGCCAGGATGCTCCTCTGAAGGACCCTTGAAATTGTTACATTTTTTCATTGTTGTCTTATAAATAATCATCTATCTTCCACTTCTTCTTGCCATTTCTTCATCCATCGATATTTTAAGAGCAAGTCTAAAGTTTTCCTCCTTAAAAGTTAGAGAGTAGATTTCAGTCAAATGATTATGCATACAGTGGTAAAAACCCCTCATACTTAACACTTTTCATGAATTATTCCCAAATTCCCAGTCATCTTTCCATTAAATCCGCTCACTTCCCCCTGTTGCATAATCATTCGAGTTTTTAGCTTCTTGACCTGTTGTTCTTGGTCTGCGAAACCATGAGTTCTGAGTTCTAAATCTGTTGGAAACAAACTTCCTTGTGGAGTTGCCAGTTTGTTGATGATTAAAACCGTCAACGTAGTTTCTCCCGCAAAGTGTTTCTAAAGCCTATTATTATAAGACTAAATAATACTAGTAGGTGGGACCCCCTTGAACTATTGAAAATCAGATCTACTCATTTTGATGTTGTGATGATGTGCGACACAGTTTAGGTTGCTTCATGGAGATCTTGTTGATTATTGGTTATGATTTGAGCTTATGTATCATTGACTCCTTACGTTACTATAGCCTGTGATATTCACTAATATCATTGCTATTCGTTCTTCTCACACCTGCACAACAAACATGTTAGTAAAATTACATGGAGGGAAGTTTGGAGAGAGGCAAAATACTAGAACAAATACAAGACAAGAGGACCTAGTTATGCAATATCACATGTGAATAACTTAAGGGAAATGAGAAACAATTACAAGGGGAAGATTCTAAAGCTATCCTAACTATACTACATGCATGAAAGTACTTGATGATTATTTTTAAGCCCTAGCTAGCAAGTAAATGGTTGTGAAATTGGGATTAAATTATATGTTTAATATGAATATGGTGTGGAATATTGGTGGTGCATTGGAAAGTTAATGGTGATATTGGCTATGTGAATGGTTGATTTATATGGGATTCAAATTATGTTATGGCATAAGTCGTGCTATTGGTTTTTAATATGGTGATGTTTTCGATACATGGTTTGATTAATGGTTAGTGAAGAATGTGTTGGCATGTACTGATGAATTAATGCATTGAGGATGGAGGCGACATGCATTTATTGCACGTCACCTTTACCCCTCCTGTTAGCCACCACCCTAGTCGGACTATTGTTCGATCTTGTTGCTTGGGTCATGCTCCAAATTTTTAGCAGGGAGAAACTATTTGACCAGCTCTCGTTTTAAGGAATTCGATTATAGGTATCTCGTTTTTTGGCCATTCGTGATTTTACTCTGGTTATGAAATGATTACTAGCTCATGTGTATGGGTTTGTGTTTTCCTAAGTGTTGCAACTGTGTGAAATTTGGTTTCTGGAAATGAAGAGTGAATGGTTCTTCATGTACTGATTTTGAGTTTGTCAAGGTTATTGGTCTTCCTGGGTGATAGCTATTTGTTATCGTTGTTGTTTGGTTGGAGGGTTATTTTATTTTTAGTCTTGGGTGGATAGTTACCTTCACACACTATCTCTAAATCCATTCTCTTGCTTTCATGGGATTAATGGTCGGAGGTTTTCTACATCAGTATGTTTTGTTCACTTCGGCATTGGTTGATTGCACCAACATGGGTCACAAAATGAGGTTCTTGCCCTTCCTCGGCCTTGTTTTCACCTTTGTGCTTGGATTGTTGACCGAAGAGCATGAGGGTTAAACCCTGTGTGTGTTAAATGATCCCTTTCATGCCATACTAGAGCCCTACCTTACATTTATGGCCCCTGTCATGGATTTGTGATTGACCACGAATGAGTCATGTTTCATCCTGTATGCACCGTGGCCTTGGAGGTTTTTCCATTACAAAGAGTGGCTCTGCTCTCCCCATGTTTACTATGGAACAACCTCAGCCCTCCGGTCTGGAAATTGTTTAAGAAGGCTAGCCTGGCCTATTGTTTTAGGAATCAATTTTTGTTGAATGGTCATTTACCTTGGACACAAACTCCCCCAGTCGGTCGTATAACAGTCGTGTTGGTTTGACATTTGGCCACTGCTTCTGTGATAATAAGGATAAACCCTTCATGGTTAATTGCACCTTCAAAAGATACAATCACCCTCCTTATGTTAATAGCTTAGTATTGTTAATGGAAAGGGCCTCTGCCCTGATTTGATTGGGTGCGTGGGTATGCATAGCTACCACAACTTGTTTGGTTGATTTATTTTCTACAACAATGGCGAATTGTTTGGTTGATATACAATCACTGGTATTTTCACTAATAATTATTCGGATGATAGTTGGCATTGGTTACAAATGGTTGGTGTTTCTCACGCATGTCGCGTTGTGTGTATGGTGTTTTGCAAAATGAAATATTGAGCATGGTAACTTTGGTTTTCTTGGGGCTGAATGATTATTGAAATGGATAACTATAGAAACTATATCCACTGCATCCTTGTGCTTGTTGGTTGTATAGGCTTGAGTGTACACATTATAGTCGATCATGTTGTGACTAGATCGAAGCAATCTTATATTATATCGATGACTCAACCGATATGTTGAGTTATTACTATGACTGCGTGTTTTTTGTGTTGAGTGGAAATGTTGCACCGTGGGTTTTTGTTAGCTGTGCACTGTGTGTGGTATGGATAGCCTATTTTTCACACTCAGGGATACCCACAAAGTTTTAAGCATGTTTATTTATTGCAATCGACCACTGGTTAAGGAGATATGTTGTTGATGATAGTCGTGTTGGATGGGTGGCCCAACTTTTTAAGCCATATTGAATTGTTTTTATTATAGGGGAAGAATTACATTGCCTGGGCAAGTTACCCTGTGCATAGCTTGCATCAAAATAGTGGTTGTGGTTGCATATTTGAATATCAATTCAGGTTGAAAGTTGTTCGTGGTTCTTTGGTTTCTGTCTGTGTATATGTTTAATGAATGTCATTGTATTTAAATGATGGGCCTGATTGCAGTGGTCATGTGACTTCATTGTGAATTTTTGAAACATGAAATTGGGTATATTGGTTGATTAAATTAAGATATGGGTAGTGGTTGATTTCGATGGTTAATAAAATGGAACTTCTATTGTTTGGAAATTGTTATAGGATGCAAATAAGGGAACAAAATACTTTTTTACATATTGTATAATATGCCTACTATTTTTCGATGGCATTGCGTTGGATATTTGATTATGAACAGAGAACTAGTTAAATGCACATAAATTGTTATTTGGTCAAATGAATGATGGTTGATGCACCTTTTTCGTAGAATGTTTTATGGATCACTTAATTAATTCCATGAACAATAATCATTTTTTTCCCTTCCATGATTTTCATTTTTCGCTAATTACAAATCCCCTCATCTTCCCATTTCATTTTTCCACTCCCTGTTCTGAGATTAATTACAGTAAAGAGAATTTTGGTGTTAATGCAGTTGAAATTGATAGTGACTGGTGTGGATTACAGTGATATTTTATTGGTTTTCCTTTCAGTTGATTGTTGTTATCATTGAGAAGTGACCATGCTTTCCCCCCCTCATTATATCATATTTTCTCTCAATACAACCCCCTCACATATCCCAAAACCCTTTTTCACCCCCCTGCTCATTGATTAACAGTAAAACAATTTGTATGCATTGGATTGCATGAGTCTGATACATTCTGAGCCAAATCTATTTCATATTTTTAAGAGTTGTCATGTATGGTTATTTAAAAGACTATTTGCTAATCGATCACGCATGAAGGATAATTTTTTTCAGTAGAGGAAGCCATGGATGAGGAAACAAAGGTAGAGGTAACTAGAACCGAGCCTCAAGAAGGCCCAGGTTATCCATACATTTTGACATTGATTCAGAAGAGCTTAGCCAATTGTTTTATGCCAGATTCTTTAATTGGATTGGGCAGGGAATAGTCCAACTGAGGCCTAAAAGGCCTCATTTCCAAGCCCCACAAGCCCCCGGTATCCCTGTACCTCCTCATGTCTCCTTACAACCTAAGGTCACTAAAAATGATGGATGCCAAAAGATTGTCCACCCGACAGTCTCCCAACATCATAGTTGGCCCAACTTGTCTTTGGTTTCTCCTCTGTCTTTGACCCTCAATGTCCAAGCTGCCCCTAACCACTCACCAGTGCAATCCTCCCATCCTAGCAAGAGATTAAAAACCGAGGCCCACCATGCCCTTGATAAAGGAAAATTCGTTGCTACCCCATCCTCACCCTCCAATGGCTCTAACAAATCTGTGTCTTCCCATATGCCTTTGAGGTACGATTGTTCCCACGTGATCAACGAGATTAAGCCTTAAGGCTCTGCAGAGACAAAGACAAATTCAAGAAAATCAAAAGGTGACAACAACAACCAAGGAAGGGTTGCATCACAGATTGGGAAATATAGATTTTGAGTTTTATGTTATCTATTGTTTTATGACAATTGAATTCATGGATCTTTGGACAACATGTTATATTTTGGATATATGAGTATTATTTTTGAAGTAATTTCAAATTTCATGAACTAAAATTGCCAAAAATAAATATGTTGATGGGGGACACAAGGAGGTGTGTTTTGCTTAACTAATGGTTATGTTATGATTGTTATGATTGTTATGAACTAAAGGGAGTCACAAGGGGTCCCACCTACTAGTTATTATTTATTTATGATCCTTATTATGATTATTATTTCCCCCCCTAACTAAAGTTAGTTGAGTCTTTTAATTAACTTAACTAATGAGTTGGTTTAACTACTTCAACCAATTCTGACTTGTTAAATGCAAAAGGAAGGGAGGAACAAGAGGAGGATAGAAGAAGAAGCATGCTAAGGTTTTTTGTTTGATTTATGTTGAGAGAGTTCAATTTTCATTCATTCATTTATTCATCACAGTCTAATTTTCTTTTGTTATAGAAGGGTCTTATTGTAGACAACAATATTCAGGGTTGAATCAAATCATTCAGACACTTTTTTTTCAGAGGTGTTGATCTATCTTTGATAGTCTGTGTAGACTTGTCTGTTTGTGAATTAATTTTCATGACTGATAAAGGCTATTGTGCAAAGTCGAGTGGGCAACAATCTGTGGCAAGCTGATTCAACTTTTAGAGTTTAGTTTTGTTTTTCTGTTAGAGGTCCTTTTGTATGTTCCATCAGGGATGTCTAAGTTTGACTTTGGTCCAAGATTTTTGTATGAGATTTTGTAAAGAAAATGACTCTTTGGTGAATTGGAATGAAATAAGGCATTTCTTTATGTCTCAACTATCTTGATTATTGATCCGGATTATTTTCGGCATGAAATGAGAGCGGAGATATAATAAAGAAATGCACAGAGATATTGCAGATATTCAATAATATAACATAAATGTATCAGAGATGCAACCATAAACACAGATATACAATAATACATGATTTCTATTAATCAAATA
>SNQJ01S0069841.1:0-12155 GCA_010110895.2 Picea sitchensis | reverse complement strand
CCAGAAAACTGTTTTGACCCAGTCGGAAAAGGTGGGTGGCCCCCGATATCCACCTGGATCAATTATCATCTTGGTGTCTTTACTTTTGTTCTTACATTTATTTCAACAACTGTTATATTCAGAAAATCACATAAAAAGTGAATTTACAACAAGCTTTTTGTTGATAAAAGACTAGCCTAAGCACTCGTAATTAATACTTGTGAGTTAGGATGTTATTTTTGTTGGATATAAACATAGGGTGATATTCCTGTCTATTTTTCTTTAGCCAAGTAAAGTCTGAAAATGGTTGAGTAAGATCATTTCATATATTTTCCTCAACAACAACTAAAATACTTTGTAGAATGTGTGTGTCGAAAACAAGGAGCGCATCGGTCAAGAACCTGTAAACAATCAAGCATATGCATAATAATATACCATCTTCTAAGGTATGAATTCCCATACTCATACTACAAGTGAATCTAATCATAAGGATCAAGTGAGTCATGGCCACTAAACATACACTCTGGATCCATGTCATCATGATTCAACATAGGCATGAGAAATACACGGTGGATCTATGCTCTTAAAGAATTCAAATTCGGACATAGCTACGAGACATACATAGTGGAACTATGTGTCAGTACAAACTCATGAATACTCTATCGCAACCTGGATCGATATGGTGAGATCCAGGGTCTTCGTTTCCATCGTCCCAAAGTATGAATCTAGTCATGTGATTATAGGTGTCGAAGTCGAACATGGTAGAAACCACTTGATAATCGATCATTAATGAAAATTGTTAACAAGTGAGAGGGAAAATCACCATTGATGTCAATGACTCCCAAGGTACTCTAGTACAATCCAACGAATGTGAATGAATGAGTTGAAGTAAAACACTCGATGGAATATTCCAATCAGGGGCCAATGATGTGAACCCACTGTTGAAAGCAAGGAAACCATCCATTGAGGCATGCAGGATTTGAGGTACTAAATGATTTCTAAGTCTTGTTCCCGGATAATGAGTTAAAGTCGACAGGAAAAGACTCATCATAGGAGGGCCTTATTGTATTCCCCCATCAATGACACAAAATATGTAACAAATTTGAATTAGATCAGAGTATTAAGTGATTTGGAATTGACTCAGGGAAGCCTGACATGGTAGAAAATTTAGAATTGCAGATGGCCGACTTGATAGAAGGCTTGTTTAGGTTGGACTTATCTTGAACATATGAACAACAAGAAAATTGTATTGGGATCATTGACTCAAGGAGAACCCAACATATGGACTTGTGGATGGTCAAACGAGAGACAAATGGATTTCCCAACCCGGATATAGTGATGAAGGGGGGCGTCATGCTCAAGAGAGACTTACTGCCACAAACACAGATACAAATACACATTTCTTTCCCAATTCCCCCCCACCATTTCTGGCGAGTACCTATTTATTTTTACGCAAGCTTGAGGAGGATAACATATGCTTGTAATGTAATCTCATCCTTCAGATGAGTCCCTCAAAGTATTTTTAATGAACCCTAGGAAGGAGTGGTTCAGTCCCATATGGGCCTTTCGATGCTTGTTTTACGAGTCAAAAGAAATAAAACTCAAGGGGTTTTTCATGTTTAGAGAGTCTGAAAAACACTTAAAGAAAACTCCAAAATGTCCTTTTTCATAAGTTAGTTTGATGAGACCGAAAAAGAGATAATCTACCACTCATCAGATGTTTTCTTCAAATACTTTTACGAGCATGAAAAGAACAAGGTCGCTCGGCTATCTTTTCGTGTTTAGGGAGCTTGAAAAGAGATTAAAGGATGCTCTGTACGGTTCATTTTTCGTATTACCAATGCGAGTTTGAAAAAGCGATAAAAGGTTACTCGATTGCATTCTCATGGTTTCACGAGCACGAGAAATAATTAAGATTATGCTTGGAGTTTTTCCTAAAAAACCCTAAAAGTATATGTACATAAGAAAAACACACAAAAACAACCAAAAAATGGAGGATCTATGTCAAACATATCGTCCTTAGATTTGTAATAGAGACACTTTGAAAAGTTATTAGACTTAGGGCATAGGTAAAAATATTCAAAAATTAATTTAATTTGCAATAAAAATGGTAAAAAGTAATAAAATAGGTCAAAATAGCCCATTTACCATTTCATTTTCCAATTTCACCCAAATAGTGCCCAAAACCCTCATTTTCTTTCAAATTTCAAGCGATGATTCTGGAGTGCCTAGTGAACCATTTCTCAAACCACTTCCATAAAAAAGGTAATCTCTTGCCCCTTTCTCTTTTCATGGTTTAATTTTTCATTTTTAATGGTTTATTTTTTAGTTAAGGTCGATTGTTGGGGTTTCATTGCGCTTTGAAATCGTCGAAGGATCACGTTATCATGAACTGCAACGATCCCAAATCGTCGCAAGGGATACACAACCAGGGTGCGACGACGTTGCTCTGTGTAAAATAAAGCCCCTGCGACGACCGCAACTCGATTTTTGAAAAAATAAAATGAGCTAGGAAAACTTCCAAGTTTTGATTTTTGATGAATCTAATCATCCTTTGATGTTGTTTGGCAGGTTTTCCTCTGTCAATATGCTCGAGTGGAGGGAACCCAAGCCCAAGGAAGAAGACTACTTTGTCAATAATGACCCAGGCACTGTCATGGCACTCCGGGAGTGTGGTTTACTCAAATTTTTCAAAGTTCAGGGCATGAGAGCCCAACTGAGGCTGTTGGAGTATCTAGTCCACATGTGGGATGTCAATGAACAAAACTTTCATGTGGGTGTGCACACACTCACCTTGGAGATAGATGAAATTTACTTTCTGATGGGGTTATATCACCGAGGCTCTTGGGTATCACTCTCAGGAAGCAAGCGTGGAGGAGAACCCATGGACTATTACATTGCACACCATTGCATGCCATGTATAGAAAATTATAGTGGCAAGGTTTCCATTAGGGATGTTCGAGATTTACCATTGAGAACTATACTCTACACTATCACCCAGATGGCAGGGAGTGGGGCTCCCCATATAGCTTTACAAAGCCACTTTAAATACGCTATAGAGTGTATGGAGCCCCAGGTCTTCAATTGGTGCGAGGGTATTTTGAAGAACATGAAGAAGCAACTGAAAAAGTGTCGGAACGGTCGGTTGAAACTATTTGGATATGGATCCATTTTAGTATCCTTCTTCCTAGAGAGAGTCCCCATCTTACACCTACAGATGGAGCCCGCTCCACAAGATCCTCAGATCAAAATATGGGTGGATTTGATGGCTCGTCATAGTGGCATGTCAGTCGTCAAATATGATGAAGCTTTCTTCCAGTGGCTGAGAGATCGGCTAATTATGGTTGAGGACTATGCTTACGTCGGGACTGACTTCCATGGGGACCCTGACTTGGCTCTACCTGAGGGATCTCAGTTGGGAGACATAGGTAAGAATATTTTTTTCATTATATGTTGTTTTTGGTATTTTAATTATAAAATGTTTTTGTCATTTATCCAAGACTAATCAAGTGCTCTCAACAATGTAGATGTGGCATCTTATCGTCTTCCAAGATCATCTCATATTCAAAGACGAGGATAGATAGGTGTTGTGGTGGGTCGAGTAGTGGTTGTTGAATATCTCGAGGAGATCGAACAGAACCTGGAGGGATTAACCATGAACATCCCTGATATCTCGGTGGACGAACTACCTCGGCGCTACCAACGTCATACAATTGGCGTATCAACATCTATTGGTCGAATGCTCCGTAGAGAGGCACAAACAGTCATTTGTTACAACGATCAACATCCATGATCCTTATGTATATGAATCCATGAGCTTCACTATTTTGACATTTTGGTCTTAGGACAAACACTTTTTGTAACTTTTGATGTATTAATATAAAATTCCTACTTGCTTACTTGTCTTTTTAAAATGTGTTTTTGGATTTATAAATGGCGCAAATGTCTATCTAAAAAACAATTAACCAATGCATTTGTTAATGTGTTTAGACATCTAGGAATATGTTGATACTCAATATAATCAAAATGTCTTTCCAGGAGGTGAATTCTTAAGTATACTCGTAACAATGTAGGACTTCTGATGGAATAAACGTTACTTAATTGTAGCACTACTAACTATGAATCAAGTTGTACAATAAGATGACAGATTTCAGATGAAATGGTGTCAGTTAATAAATCAATAATTGCATTGTATTCCGCGATATTATTAGTTGCACAACCAAGGAAAACACCGTGTAGACCGATCAAATCATCTGTAGGTGCATAGATTGCCCATGCAACAGACGCTAGGTTTTGAGTACTGGGACTAGAACCATCAACAAAGATGATATAGGGTAGTTAAGACACCTACATATGTAAACCAAGCACGATGAAAGGTAAGCAGCTAAAAGGCGGAACAAAAAACAAAAAAAACACACTAGAGTATGATACACTAAAAATACAAAGCACTCAT
This sequence comes from Picea sitchensis, assembly GCA_010110895.2. Classification (NCBI taxonomy): domain Eukaryota; kingdom Viridiplantae; phylum Streptophyta; class Pinopsida; order Pinales; family Pinaceae; genus Picea; species Picea sitchensis. The sequence continues at coordinate 7,723 of SNQJ01S0069841.1, read as the reverse complement.
GCAAAAATAGTTTAAGCACATTACTTCTTCAAGTAAATCCCATTTCTGGGTTCACTCAAAGGAATTCCATCATAATCTACCAGCTCATAAGCCCCTTTCTCCAACACTCGTTTCACGATATAAGGGGCATGCCACATGGCCTCAAATTTACCGGCCCCTAATAAGTCACGATTCTGTTCGTAAAGGAGAACTAAATCACCCACACAAAAAAACACGTGGTTTGACATGCTTGTCGTATTGATATTTGACACATTTCTTCTGAGATTAAATGACTAAGGTGACATCATGACGAGTCTCGTCTAATTTCATAAAATACAAGAGACGTTCCTCTTTGGTTGAGGTGTTAGGGAGAAGTTCGACAACTAGTTTCAAAGATGGTATTTCACATTCAATCGACATAATAACTTCGATACCATATACTAACGGGAAATGTGTGAACCTTGTGGTAGAATTAACAAATGTCCAATAGATCCATAATGTTGAGAAGAGAATCGTGTGCCAGCTTGACTTATGAATTCCTACTATCCGTCGAAGCATAGTAGTGAGAACTTTGTTTATTTAGTCAACCTGGCCATTGGCCTGTGGATATTAAGGTGTTGATTTTTCATGTCGAAAACCCAACTTCTCGATAAGTTCAGACATCATGAAATTGTGAAAATGACTACCATGGTCAGTGACGATGGCTTAAGGGACACCAAATCTAGTAATGATATGATTGCATATGAACAATGCTGCATTTTTCTCGGTATTATCAAATGTAGGCATCCCCTCGGCCCATTTAGTGAAATAATCCACGGCTATGATAATGTATCCATGCCCCCTGACCGAGTGAGGTTTACATGTCATGAAGTCAATGCCCCATTTAGCGAATGGACCAACATAAATTACAGGGTAAAGGGGAGCAGGATGTGATCGGATCTTGTTGGTATACGTTTGACAAGCATGGCATTTCTGAATGGTAGTAATGAAATCCTTAAACAACGAAGTCCAGAAGTAACCATCTCGTAAGATCTTCTCAGCAGTGGCATACCCAAACATATGACCTCCACACGCTCCAAAATGATAGTCATTTAAATATTTCTCAGCTTCATCATAAGTTAAACATCGTCGAAATATGGAATCAATACCACGACATTAAAGGGTATCACCGAGAATAATGTCTTGACAGGTTTGATATCGAATAGGACGACGATCTACACTAGAAATATCAGGCTTGAAATTTTGGGTTTGGAGATAGATGATATTGTCTGCATACCATATGTCGTCAGAACTAATCATAAATAGAGACTCATCAGGAAAGGAATCCTCTGCCACAGTTTCTGTCTCAGTGGAGGGAAGGTCACATATCAACTCGGCAAAAACCAACGATTTCTTTGACTTGGCTCGCTCAAACTCCAAATCAAATTCTTGGAGAATCACTATCCATTTGGAGTATTTCCCCCCCAACAATTGTCGATTAAGGATGTGTTGCATAGGGTTGCAATCGAAAATGATTATGGTTTTGCGAAATAAGATATAATGATGAAAACGTTGCACAACTTGAACAATTGTCAAGGCCAGTCTATCCACATGCATATATTTGGTTTCAGTGGTCATAAGACTCCGACTCAAATAATAGATAACATGTCAATCATGTGAATCATCCTCTTGTAATAGAACCAAAGCTATGGTAGAGTCTGAAGAAACCAAGTATAAGAAATAATCTTGACCATAATCGAGAGGAAATAAGAGTGGTGTATGAGTTAAGGAAAGTTTCAAAGATTCAAAGACTTTGTTGGCAGTGTCGTCCCATAAAAAATCGTGACCCTTCTTAAGAAGTCGAGTAAAACATTTCGTTAATTCATCATAATTAGGGATGAATCAACATAAAAAAAATTCCTTCCCTTGCAAACTTTGGTGTTGGCGTAAGATAGAAGGAGGAGGCAAATTGAGAATAGCTTCAACCTTCAATGGGTCCACCCTAATCCCATGTGTAGAAATGATAAAACCAAGAAGTCGTCTGGACTCCACACAAAAAATGAATTTATGTGGATTCAATTGTATGTGATAATAGAGACAATGTAGAAAAATGGCTCGTAAGTATGTCGGGTGATCTTGGCGACGCATAGAATGTGCTGGTAAATCATCTAGGTAAGGTTGTACAATGTGCTTAATATCATGAAAATCATAAGACACAGTGCGTTGAAAAGTCGCACCAGCTTTCTTGAGACCGAAAGGGAGTTTATGGTATGCGAAGGTTCCCCAAGGGAAAATAAAAGAAGTCTTATGTTGATACGTGGGTAAACTATTGATTTGATTATATCCAGAAAAACCATCCATCAAAGAGAAGATTTCACTCCCAGCATAATCGTCAACGATATGGTCAATGAAAGGGGTTGGTTAATTATCTTTGGGACAAGCCTTGTTGATATCCCTATAATATACACAAACATGGATTGTGCCTTGTTTCTTGGTAACCGAAACAAGATTGTATAACCAATCATTCAAAGCCACAGGATAGACAAAACCGACATTAATAAGTTTTTCAACTTCGAGTTTAATAACAACATCTTTGTGTGGATGTATTGGGCGAAGTCTTTGTCGAACGGGTTTAGTGTCCGGGTAAGTCTTAATTTCATGTACAACAATATCTGGATCAATTCCAATTATCTCTTCGTAACTCCAGGAAAAAACATCACAAAATTCTTAGAAAAGGGCCTTGTAAATTCAGATCTCATTAGCAGAACATGCGGCACCAATATGAACATTTTCCATGATTCTGGGTTTAATCGAAATATCTAGAGGAACGGTGGGTGAAATATTTCCCAAGTTCCCTTCATACAAAACATCGTGTGTTGGTTCAGGAACAGGGGAAATACTAACGACAGTAGACAGATTTGAAATCTGTTTGTAACTCTCTAAGGTCTCAGGTTCAAGGAAGAGGATAGAACAATGATTCCCATCGTCCCATGGGGTATATTCCATGGACATAACTATCATGATCATCTCATCAGTGTGAAATACCATGTGAAATAGATCAGGAGACGTATCTAAGAGAGAACGACGAGAAGGAATTGTCGATTGAATAGCTTGATAAGCCAATTCCACCGGACTTAAAGGCATTCGGTCACTGTAACAAAGAAAATCATCTAAGCTAGGTACTATATAAGGGTCATAAGACTCGGGGATTTCACCAATAGTGGTCAAGATCATGTTAATCAAAGCGATAAAAAGAGGAGGAATATCGGGTGGTGGAAGTGGGAAAGTACCCATTAACGATGAATCCTTTAAAATATCCACACCAACATTCTCGTAACTGGGAGGTGTTTTCGCAATGAAATGTACGTTACTAGTGCGTGAATCAGAATTAAATAAGGCAAGTTGATCGACAGTAACAACATTTCCTTGGTGAGGGAAACGTATCACACAGAAAAGAGTAGAAACAATTGTGTGCATAGAATCAATCCAACTACAACCAAGTAGAAGGTTGTAATCGAGAGGTGCATCAAACACCTCAATCTCCACAGTAACCGCTTTTCCTTCTAACGCAATAGATAACGAAGGAAGAACACCAAATGGTTTAAACCTTGTACCATTAAAAGATTTTAGAGTATTGTGTGACTCGGTAAGGACATGAGAGCTAATGGCTTTCCAACAAGTGACAGACATGATGCAATTCAAGGGTCCTTCATCAATAACGGTTCGACAAATGTTCTTATTTTTCACAATGACTTGTATTTGAAACGCTAATTGAGGAGGAAGCCTTGGAATATGATCTTCCAAGTAAAAAATTATCAAGTTCATATCGGTAGGATCAATTCCACCAATAGCCTTTAACGATGCCTTCCGTTGCATAGGACAATTTTGAAGGACTTCGAGAGCCGACATCGCAGAAGGTGCCTGTGAAAGATCTTCTACAATACTATAGTTTTGAGTGGCATGTGTGTGAGGATTAAATGACGACTTATGAACAACACCCTTAGGAGGAAGATGAAGAACGGTATCTAGACTCGGTCGTTCGAGATGAAGAGGACTGTTGGGAGGTGAAGTCGATGGAGGAGGTTGAACCAATGGAGGTGGTGAATCATCAACTTTCTCTTTTGAAGGAGAATAATCTTTGGCTCTAGTAGCAACTGCAACTTCAATCTTCTTGGAGTCACCAATACACATAAGTACATAAGATGTGGTAGAGGGAGAAGGTTGGTCATGAGTAACCAATTGGGCATGTTGTTGAGAAGGAAAATGTTGTGACAAAAAGACGAGTGTAGGAGGTGTCATGGTCCCTTGCAGGAACTTAGTAACCTTAGCACGTCGTGGAAAATATTTCATATAATGATCCTCCCCACAAATAAGACAAGGATAATGAGGTTTTAGTTTTTCTTTATCATCATCAGGCTGAGTCTTGGGTGTATCGGATTGTTGATTATTATTTTTATCCTCTTTATTCTTACCCTCCCATTTCTTTTTATTTTGATTTTTACAGGTAGGTGTAGATTGAACCGTATTAACCTCAGAGGTTTTACCAGGAGAAGGAGTTAAAGCAGGAGTATTTTGTACATTAGCAGTAGTAGATTTGGGATTGGAATGACTGGCTTGTTTAGACTGAGTCTCAGCGTGAAAAGTTCCGATCACACTATTAGTAGCATGAGAAGCTACTGGAGGTGTTGGGGTTGGAGTCGTAGACGTGTGAGGAGCATCAGGGATCAAGTCATATAGTGTGCCCGTTTGTGAATAAACAAGATCCAAGTATTGAGAATGACTAATCGCTTGTTGTTCAGTGACGACACCACCCATGGTGACATCCCAAGCTATGGGACCGATGAGTGACTTAGTAAACCACTCAGCCAATAATTGATTAGGAAGGGGAACTTTAATTAAGCATCTTCTCCTCCTCCACTCATCAATATGATCGGAAATGTGAGTAGATGAGGATTGTTTAAATGAACTCAAAATTTCAGTTCTTATCTCATATCGTATCAGTAACTGGTAATGTGTTGAGAAAGACATATCTAAGGTGTTGAAATCATTAAATAATCCTTGTGGAAATTCGATATACTATTTGGCTTCCGAACCTATAAGAGTTCGTTGGAAAAGACGTAATCTAATGGAGTCATCCATTAAGGAGTTGGATGAACACCAAAGATGAAATGTCATCACGTGATTATTTGGGTCTTCTCCTGATCGACCGTCAAAATTTAGAATGTATGATGGTAACTTGGCAGGTATGACCGACCAATAAGGATAATGCAAGATAGGATCATTCAAAATCCTAGATAAATCCGGTAAATCCAAAGTAGCAAGAAACATAAGTTGTCTGTTCACTTGAGGAAACTAGTAATTTTGAGGAGGTAATCCTGTAGGTATACCAGTAGGACCATAAGAAGTCTTTAGATAGTTAGAGAGTCATGTCAAATTCGGTGGTGGAGGTTTTTGAGTCAAATATCCAACATGAGTTGGTTGATTGGGTATGCTTCCTTGGAAAGGAGAATTAGACTGAAATATTTACCCCAGGTAGGATTCATAGAACCTAGATATGGTTTCACGGGATTAGGGGATACAAAAGAGTTTACTTGAGGATTTTTCCCCCTAGGTGGTTGTTGATTGCCTTGGAAAGGAAAATTCCAAGGTTGAGATTGTAATCCAAGGATATATTGCCCATACACTGGGTTATGACCCCCAACTTGGGCTTGCCCCCCAACTTGAGGTTGGCCTCCAACAAGAATTTGAAAACCAGAAGCGACAGAATGACTTCTGCCTCCAACTTGATTGGAGCCACTTAGGCCAAGACGATTAGATCCTCTAGGTGGAGGTGGAGGAGGAATGTTAGGCCTCCTAGAGAGAACCTGGGTAGGTGTAGGAACAAAAATCCTAGCAACATTATACCCAGGAGGAACAAAAATATTAGGCCCTTCGGATGGACTCTGGGAAGGATTAGAAATAGAAGTATTAAGAGCGTTATACCCAGGTGGAAGTGACAGATTTGATCTAAGAAGAAGTGGTGTCCCAATAGGAGGTTGAGTAATTACCAGACTTCCGACAGAAACATGCATAACTTGTGGGACCATGGTAGATCTAGTGAGCTGGAGAGGAAGAATTGTATGAGAACCAACCAACAATTGGTCTGAAACCATGACAACATTACTGGTCATGCCAATAAAATGATCTAAAGGTACTGTATAAGAAGTGGAAGTCACAAGCTTATGTGATGCCATAGGTTGATTAGGACTCATTCCTAGTTTATCAAAGATATCGTGTCTCGAAGAGGTCCTCCAAAGAGAACCTACAGGGACTGAGCTAGGATTAAAAATTCTAGTAGTATGAACCAGAGTTCTAAATGATTCACCTTGGAAGGGTGGATCGTCTACACCAGACTCTGCATAAGGTCCAATAGGTATTCTAGTATAATCTTCAGCAACAACGTCTCTCGATGAATTTATACGGAGAAAAATTGGATCTTGTATAACACTCAATAATAGATTTACAGCAAGTGTTGATTCCTCTAATGGAGTAGAACTTCCAATATCAAAGGCCACGTCGTTATTGACTGGTCCTTCAGGAGAACCCTCTGGTGAGTTAGGAAGCAAAGGAGCATATTCTTCCGGCTCTTCCGGAGGTAACCCCTGCAGCCTATGTGAACGACGAGGGTCGATGTTGGCCACACCAAATAAAGAATGAAAGAAATCTATGGCCAACTATAGAAACAAACAACACTCACTAATAAAATCTAGATATCAAACACGCAAACAAACCTTCTTATTTTGAAGTCACTAGTTGGTGATGAAATCCAACGTCGCGAAATCAAGACAAGAAGGGGATGGGATAAAGCAGGTGGAAAAGTTACATTGACGACCTGCTTAATGGACTTACACCCTGGTGCAAGATCCCACACATAATTGTGGGTATACCCTCCAAGGATCCCAAATGATTTTGGCCAACGTAGATTCAAGGTACCGTGAATAATTGCCCCTCCACAATCACCTGGTGTAAAGGATCTAAAGAGATAGGCCACTAAGGTTACCAATTACGACAATGATTCCTGGGGAAGTAGTCAATAGTTCGATCCACGTGAACAAGAAGGGTATCTAAGCCCGAAATCGACTCGATAAGGTCCCCACGGGATTTTCTTCTCAAGTGACCCCCAATAATATGTGCAATCTCTACACTAAGACCAACAAAGTAGGGTGAGTAACTCTGTCGGCCCTAATGCGACCTCATGATTGGCCCTTGTGTTAGAAGGGCTTCCTAGGACGAAATGTAGCAAGTGGATTTAAACTCTCCCTATCACAAGATACTATTGTGTGTTTTGATGCTTTGGAGAGTGTTCCTAACAACCTATTCCAAAGCACTATCCTAGCTAATGTTGGTGTATAAAAATTTCAGAAAATAAAAAGTTTTTAATAGATTTTAAAATTGCGTTGAATTTTAATGGTTGTTGCTTACTCAAAAAGGGAAACATAAATGAAATTGATGATGTATTTGACCTTGACCCAATAAAATGCAAAAAGAGATGATATGCAATTGTTTCATTCAATGCACTCTAATTACAATAGGGAGAAGGTTTCTCTTTCCAGAATACAAAAAGTTACAAAGAACAATTTCTCAATCTTTGAATGATATGGATTCCAAACAATCAAATCTACTAAATCTTCCAATTTTCTCTTTTCAACAAATATTTGAATGAAAAATATTTCTTACTGAGACTACTAAAAGAAGAATAAACTTCAGTCCTTTCCTTTTCAAATCA